>CM062292.1:259742046-259840226 GCA_031216915.1 Pictodentalium vernedei | reverse complement strand
CGTACGCATATGGCAGTATAGATAGCACGTAATTATAATTTTATGAATTTTTAGACTCAAGCACCAATTTGTTAAGTTCTTAAATCATCGGGTCTGTAAATTTCAGTGAACTACAAAAGGTATAACATAAACTCACGGCTATATTTAAATAGCCTCTTGTGCTTTGCTTCTTTACATGATAACAATTTGTTGAGTTCTCAACTTTTGTGGGTCCCTAAATTTCAATGGACTGCAACATGCAGACCAAATATCTAGCAGACTCCAAAGAAACATTCATGCTGAACTTATTTACTGTAGTTTAAGGGCACCTTTCTGCAACTATAGCTAACTTACCCAATTTTTAGTTGTGTTCCCGCAAATGTTTAGTAAGTAAGTATAATTATAAGTAACTGATGAGGCCTAATTCAATTCTATTTTTCGTTCAACAAGAATGATGTGGCTCAGTTCCAGATTAACTTTGTTACCCAGCTTCAGCCCCCCCCCCTCCCCCCCCCCCCTCCCACACACTTCACATGAAAAGTGTTAATCATGCAGACGGGATGGTGTAAAAAAATAAATACAGAAAAAAAAACATTGGGACGGCGCATTTTTCGACCCAGCCCACCTAGAAGGCGGGACACTCCGGTCATTCGATCCTCATTTATTACTATAGAAAAACAAAAACAAAAACAAAAAAAAACCCGAAAAAAATGAATAAAAAAATGGAAAAAAAACAACATTAAGAACGGCGCATTTCCGAGCCCACTAATAACCTTCCCAGTGATCCAAGGAACACTGATGACGAATTTCATCTGAATTCATGCAGCGGTTGCTTGCATACATAAACAGACAAACAGACAGACACACTCTTTTATATATAGTAATAATAACTCTTTGGCCAGCCACTGATTTGTCGCGATTCTCGTAAGAGATGAATCTATAAAGCCGTGGTCCACAGGCCTGCAACCAGGGTCGATCTTCGGAGTGGGAGTGGGAAAGGCAGTGAAGAGCCGTGTGGGGGGGGGGGGGGAGGACAACCCGCACATAATTCCACATGTAAAAGCAGACGTTACACCTCCCCCCCCCCCCCTCCACCATTTTTGCAACTAAATACGCTCTGGAAGGGGCAGGCATGTAGCTAAATAGCAGACCCACAAATTCGCAAAGAGGGTGGCTATTGATCTATTATGGGGTGAAGCAGGGCCTTCGCTACTAATGGCTGACCATAGTTGGGCCCGGGGTAGGAAAATTATGAATTTCAGGGTCCCCAAACTCTCGTTTCCTTGCACCTGAGTGGATATTTTGAGGTTTTTAATGGAGAAAACACTTCCAGAGCCGGTAAATGCCGGCGTGGAGTATAAATGACAGAACGACGAATATAAGACTCAGTATTGAACTGAGAATTTGCTTCGAGATATTTAAAAAAAAAAAAAAAACCCCAAACTATGAATGAGATACAAACGGGATACTAAATATATGGGAATATATATTAAACCTACTGTATATAACTTGAAAACCCCGAGCTTTTGCAGGCGCCGGGTGTGGGGGAAGGGAGAGGGGCAATGTATCTAAGGTTTCTGCATTACCCCCCCCCCCCCCACCCCACCCAGACACACGCGCGCGAGTGCGCACTTTTACAGAGTGTTGGGCATGCTAGTATGATCTAGAGGGAATACATGCTCCCAAAGAAAGAAAAAAAAAAACACACAAACGAATGGGTAAACCAATCGAATGAATTTAGAAGCGAATCTAATAATGAAAGGAGCAGAGAATTCGAATTTGCAGCGTTCAACAGTCCACATCTGAGGAGTCAGTCACACTGAGCATGTGAGTTTTGGCCCTCATTTTTCAAAATATCCCAAAGAAAGCCCGCAGACCCTCACCACCGAGAATGGGATACGGCGATATCGCCTCTTGTTCTACCTCCTCCACCTACCCCCCCCCCCCCCCCCACACACACACACACACACCACCTAACCACTGTGCGGCTCGGATGCTGCTGCACAGCACACGGTGAGCATACATGGTGGCCCCCTTGGGATTAGCTCTGATAGCCCCACCCCACCTCACCCCCAATATTTTTACCTTCCTTCGCTCCTGAATAATCAACTATACTCTATTTTAAAAATAAATATGTGGAACTGATTCAAATGAACGCCTTTCCAGTGTGTTATCGTATTACTATAAACAAAGAAAAAAATGATATACATGTAAACTACATTTTTAAAATTGCTTGTTAGAGGTCAGTGTAAAACACAACGCAAACGAAGAAAATAACCAAACGAATAAATTTAGAAGCGAGTCTGATAACGAAAGGAGCAGAGAATTCCAATTTGTTGTGTTCTACGATCTACGTGATATTTAGCCTGTGTGGAGTCTGTCTCTCTCCGTACAGAGGACAGCCATTTTACTTCCCCACCCAATAGGACGACACGCCGTGACATCATCAACCCCGCAACTGATGCTGCCAGAGAGGGTTCTGATACCTCCATATCTTTTCTCAGCCGGGGATCCGCGATCTTCTGGCACGAGAGACCAGCGAACTTATCCACCACTCTTTTCAACTTGTCACCCACATTTCAACTTGGGGTGAGGGGATGTGCCCCCCCCCCCCACCCCCCTGGTTACGTTCCTGAATGATAGTAAATAATTTCAGTTTTCAGGCATGACAAACTGGAAAAATATATCAGTAAAATATATTAGTTGCAGGTGTATTTTATAGAATAATGTAATGGTCGGTCTGGGTTTGAATGAAATTGCTGAGTCGAGAGGCTGGTTTGGGTGTATCAAGATTTGACCAGGACACATGGCGTACAAAATTATTTTTTCCAAAAGGGTTAAGAAGGAAACTCTGGAGAGCAGTTTTGGATAACTTTGTTGGCGGCCTGTTTGGGTGAAATTCTCAGAAACCGGCAAGATCGGTTCTTGTCACTCTGAAGCCGATTTGGCCAGTGACGCGTGCCAGGTGTGCGTTCCGTTTGGCTGTGCTATTAAAGTGCGGGATGACCTCTTCGCCTAGTCTCCTGTGCATCCCACTACCTTTAACTGATGAAAGCAAATGGGATGCGCAAGAGACTACTCTTCGCCAGCAAAGACGAAGAGCACTTAGGGACGTTCCGACGGGGGGGGGGGCTTACCCCCCCCCCCCCAAATCAGGACCCTGATTTTTGAAAGTTGAAAATTTTATGGTTCAAATTTCAAAAGTTGGAAACATTTAGTTATAAGCAAATATAGAACTGGTGATTCTTGGTTGAAATACATTTATTCTTTATAGTATGACCCACTAGTTCTTTTTCGCGCAGAACTAAAATGTTGATAATGTTCCAAATTTGTAACTGCGTAAGCTAGCAATACATCGAGATTGCGCTTTCGTAAATGCACACAAATAGTGTAAATTTGGAACACCGGGGCCCGCCGATTTTCTCTAATTGCCTTAAGGCAGGATTCTCTTACGTGAGAGTCCTTCACTGCTCGTCGAAATGTGACGAGCAGTGAAGGGGCCGCACGCACTAGTATCCCGCTTCTGGAAATTACGGGAATCAGCGGGCCCCCAATAACGCCGAGCCCCGGGGTTACTACCCCCCCCCCTCCCTCTCGACGGCCCCGCACAATATAGGCTTTATAGCAGTATCATGTACCACAAGAAGTCTTTTGTTAGGCCAATTACAAAGTCTACTCATAATTATGGAGAAAAGGCCAAATATCAAGCGAATATAATGTAATTTGTACATAAATCTATAAAGAAAATTACTTCTCAAAACCGATCATCAAATGTCGGAAACTTTTTTATGGTATCAACTTAAAACGAAAGTTTGGAAATTTGAGGATCTCACTGTGACACACACCGAGTCTGACTACCCAGAAACGTCCCTGGGAGCATTTGGATCCGAGAGGTGCTTTGTTCTTCAGCAGGAGTGAAATGGAAATGAGAATGTGAATAGTATTGAAGGCTGTCGTCGGACAAATGTGATCGATTAATTTGAAAGAAATGATCGCTTTGTATTTTTGACAATTTGACCCTGCTCTGAACTGCTATGGACAACAACGTAATTTAATTTCAGCTACTGTTGACCTAACTGTGCTTATCCTACATCATGTAGAATGTTGTTTGGCATTCAAGTTTCAAAAAGAAAACTGGTAACCGAAGTCTTGTTTCGAAACTGTTTCCGTGAAGTCGTATGTAAATTAAGTGAAAATAAGATGAAAATTTATAAAATACTTATGTAAGGCGCGAATTATTCTATTTATTTCATCTTTTTGCCTTTGTCACACTGTCGGGTTCGCTTGGTGAGTATAAAGCTTGTTTTCGACCCTGGATCTGTTTGGTTTAAACACGACATTGGCGAGATATCGAGGGAATCCCATGTGACGTCACGCCTTATCTAAAAATACTTTAGTTTAGTTTGAACAGTATTTATTTCAGATAAAATAAGTTCTCAAAGAACAACATTGAATATTTACAAAAGTATAGGTATGGTATACTTCATGGAGGATGCCATAGTGTTTCGCTAATTTCTCTAAAAATGGAATCGTTAAAAGCCAAATACTTATTGATGCAGTTGCTTCGAAGAGAATACTAAAATATAGCCCATTTGATGTTTGCTTGACAGTTATTGGACACAAAAGACTGTTGCCAAAAGGAGAGTGAAAATGAGAGAGCGCGAGAGGGTGAGGTGGGGGTCGGGTTAGGGATTATTGTCGAATAAACTGCTAGCTCAGCATGCTGTCAGGCAAACTGGTTCAATTAACAGAGGATTGGCGTATTGTTATAACACGCCGTTATCTGAAGTGAAAACATTTTCTTCCCCTTCGACTGTCGCCCCCCCCCCCCCCCCCACAAACACACACTTCAACAACATAAAATAAAATAAATAGAAAAAAATAATTAAAAACAGCCAGGCAAAACCGCAAAACATAGACACTAAATGATCGTTATGAAGTAAAAACGACCACGGTCAAAAACGGTAAACAAAAGTTTTTTAAAAAGGTCATTAAAAAGGTCATTAAAAAGAATGAAACAAACCCCAAATACCCCCAATGGGAAAAAATAATTCCCCGACAAAGCTGTGTGAATGTATGTGTGATGAATAAACAGCTCACAAATAACAATGGGATTACCTTCATAGACAAGTGATTATGGATATGTTAATGACAGGTGTGAAGGAATTAGAGCCAAGGCAAAATGAAGTGTTACAGTTGTAACTGAACTATTTTACCCTAATGCATAGGTAAATTAAAAAAATGAATGCCGATTGAAAAACATGGTCTGAAATCTTTCGGGTGGGGGGCGAAAGTTCTTCGGATGGAGGAGCGCTCCTCTCGCCCCCTCCCCCGTGGTTGCAGGTTCGGTGGTTCAGTCAGTAGTGTTTCAGTTGAAAGGTGTGACGTCAACGTTGTGCATTCGAGTCTGTTCATATGGTTTGTTAACTGATTAGACCTTCGTACATGCACAAATATGGGCATTGGAACGATCATATGGGAAATCGAATA
Source organism: Pictodentalium vernedei (assembly GCA_031216915.1). Taxonomy (NCBI): domain Eukaryota; kingdom Metazoa; phylum Mollusca; class Scaphopoda; order Dentaliida; family Dentaliidae; genus Pictodentalium; species Pictodentalium vernedei. The sequence goes on along the minus strand of CM062292.1, from coordinate 259,834,757 downwards.
ATCTCAACTGGACGTATAATTATCACCAACTCCCGATCAACGATTTTACCAACTGGGCGTATAAAAAAATCGATAAGGTGACATTATATTTTGAACAGTTTCAGTAGCGCGGAACCTCCTTCGTTGTTATGGTTGATAGTTTCTGGTGTGGAATTGAACGCCGAATCTGTCGATCTATGAGGTTAACATGTTACATTTGTGCGAGCATGTGAAAAACGATATTTGAAGGAGAAATTTGCCCGAGAAATTCATTTTCTGAGATGATCAGCAGGTGTTTTTTCATACTACAAGAGTCGACTTTTCCATTAAGTTGTGTCGTTTCATTGTTAAATATTGTTTTATATAACATACTTACTGATTTTGCATTCTTCGGCCACTCCTTTTATTAAAAAAATCTTGTTTTCGGTGATCTTTGATACGCTGCGACTGAAACTTTGAGATAAAAATAGAAATCTCTCGCCTCGCTTATCTCCACTTCCGGCTAAGAGTTTATACGGTTTATACCCTGTGTTACTGTCGGACTGTTGTTGGACGGTTGTAGAGCTAAGTGGGATAACCTTTTTCTTAGGCCATACCAAGCATCGAAATCAGGTTCGATTCCAGCTCGTCAGGGTGATTCGATTCAATTCGATTTCAGTCGCGCCGGCACCAAGCTAAATTTCTGTGAGAAGATTCGATAAGGAGCGACTCGGACAGCTGATTTCGAATCAAACTGAATAGTAACTTGAAATTCGAAATCGAATCGAATCTTGAAACTTTGCAGGACCCCAGTTTTATCACATTGAAAAATCCACCGAACATCCATTTATATCTTCTCAGTGTCAAGGTAATAATCGATTATACCAGAGAGCATACTCTTAACCTACTCATGAAATTAACCCTTTACCCAAAGTAACGGCCAAAAACGGCCAGCGCTATTTTCAAAAATCGCCAATTAATTTTCCATTTTTTGTCTCAAAAACATAGGTTATGACCCCTCGTTGGAACGAGCTCGTCGGGCTTGTTCCAACGAGCGGTCAACACCTATGTTTTTGAGACAAAAAATGAAAAAAATTAGTTAAACAAGAATTTTTTTTGCAAGTGTCGTCTGCTTTTCATGTTAGGTAAAGAGTTAACTAAATTGACCCCATTATATTTGTCTGGCCAAACAAAATACGATAGGTTATATTCCCATTTTACAGAGCAGAATTCCTGATCAAGGTGATGGAACATGGGGAGGAAGGGAGCACGGTGGCTCTGTAGTTACGACGTAGGACTTGAAACTGAAAGGTCCACGGTTCGATGCCCGCCAGGGGTACCTGCTCAGTGTCCTTGGGCTACGCACTTAATCTCGATTATCCATGTGGGGGCACGGTAGTGCTGTCTACTAAGGCGCACTGCACGTCGATGGTGCACATGTCTTCAACCAATGATAACCTTGCTTGTGTGGAGTTAGTACATTGGGGAGTCTTGCAGTTACGCGCCGCTGCTTGGTGGTTCTCTCCGAGTACTTTGGCTCCACCACCCGTAAAACTGTGCGACACAAAGTGTCGAAAGTGTCGCTAAACCCCCATAAATCAAATAAATAAACAAATAAGCCTGGAAATTAGCTATCTGTCATTTGCAGATGTAGGTCCCCAGAGAGTGAATTTGCTGATGCTATCCCATACCGTAGGCTAGAATCTCCCAATGTGCCAAATGGGTTCCTCTTTGTGTTTAAGCTTCATACATTGATTCAGATTTAGGTTCATAGAAAGTAAATTTAGTGACCTCATTCTGCAGATAACAGTCTGCTTATTCCAGGCTTGTAAAAAAATAAAAACAAATAAATTCGTTTTCCAATATTATATTTCAAAGTGCGATTCGTGGTTTATCTGTTTTCAAAGCAGCGTAAATTATCATCCAACACAGAATATGATAAATGTTGCATGGCATGGAGTTGACAGTGTCAAAATAGTGGTCCTCGAGGAAGATAGTCTTCACGTCGAAGTCAAGTGGAGTATTCTTCATTGATCACCACTATTTTTTCATAGCCATTGGCATGCCGTGGAATAATTATTATATTTTATCTTACAATCAATTTAATTCGCACCCCAAAACTCGGAAGAAAGTATCTGTATCACCCCCCCCCCCCCCCCCCCACCCTTCCGATTCCGAATGAGACATATTCAGTTTCCGATAAACACTGCTCTGTCACATATATGCATTGTTATTACGCATGAAAATATAGTTCCTGAAATTCAAAATTTTGTCTAATTTCAAACCAATTTAAACTGAAAAATGGGGGAAACTGACTTTATGCAACAGGATTGTTAGGTAAATATATTATGACAATGTGCATGTCTTGTAATTTGTATCAGATTCTCGGTTGTGTTTACAATCGGATCGTAACTCGCCCTAACGGGCTCGTTGCAATTCAAATGTGAAAACACAACCTCAAATCTGATACAAATTACAAGACATGCACATGGTCATGATAATGTACATATATCGAACCAACCAAGGCAGAATCTGCCTTTCCATCAGGATACCAATCCTAAATACACTTTCGATTGGCAAGATCTTTGGTCGAGACAGGCATTTTCATTTTTGAACTTTGAAATAACGAAACAGAATTCCGTAAAAAGTATCTTATAAGTGCGCATTGTATTCTGCCATTTGAACGCCTTAGAATATTCCATGACTCTTTTTTAGAAATGTAAAGTACACGGGAGTAGTGCACGATTATTTTAAGAAAGGAAAAACTATCAAAAACAGTATAGTACCTCTCAGCCAATCAGATGAAGGGAAAGTCGCGTGAGATATAATATGCACGGACAACTAATAATACCCCAGGTTACGATGGGGCTCTGTTTCATACTTATACTAAGTTTCCTTGTGAAAACGCTTCTGCCCCCATGTAAATTAATTCCCACCTGACTCTTCTGGACCAACCGTAATTTGTTTCCGGAACCCATGTAAATATTTAGCAAATATTTTCATGTACATTTCAATCCCCCAGCCCTAAAGGGCTGAAAGATTCAATTATTACTACTCTGAATTCTTGTGCTATAGTATTTAATACCAAACAACAACACGAAAGTGTGTGTGTGTAGTGGGGGAGGAAACGCGATATTGTGTTTCCCTCACACCCACAACAGTTACCTTCATATCAAACAACAACAACATCTCTGTGTACAACAAAGAAGTGGTGATAAACATATCGGTCGCAACGTGGTTGAGCCGTTTTTGAATGGCCAAATGCGTTTCAAGCTTTCGAATGTCTCAACTGTTGGATTCATATTGACTCAACTCAGCTGATTTGGGGTGATTTTTAACACAACTGGTTTTAGAGTGTGAGGCTGACTCTGGGCGGCAGTCTATGCCGTTGAAAGGCCCGTCTAAGGCCCGGAATAACTAAGGATGTCAATACACAACAGGAAAGCTATCAAGGCACAGGCTGAGCGAAGAAATGATACGTTCCACGTACTGAAAACAGTGATAACAAAATAAATGTCTTCTGCTCGTGAGTCCGTGGTTGAGCTCATGCCTGGTCGAAGGAAGCATATCGAACTTGGGGGATACGGCCATACAAAGGCACCCACACACCCACATATATATTCATCTAAATAAAGCTCAAACACCTGTGCTGTTTGTGCTTTATCTAGGCGAATATCTTTCGTTTTAGGCTCTTGCATTTCTCAGATCCAGCACGCTTGAAACAGATTTGTTTTATCAGAATATAGACTTGAACAAAACAAAAACAACAAACGTAAACGAAGCCATTCGATTTAGATGTAATGTCTTTTTTGGTCAGGGTCGAGAAGACAAATTTAACGTCCTGTGGAGAATTATGTTAATGTGTCGGGCGTTTGTAGTTTCAAGCTGGTGGTGTCTGACATATGGTCCTCGTATTGAGGTGTGTCGGGGTGGGGTGGGGGGGGGGGGGGGTATGATGTGTGGGTAACTGACCACATGTCGCACATATGCGACATTTGCAGTCCAAATTCGGAAGATATCTGTGATATCCCGGAAATCTCCTCATTCGACTGCATTCGACGGTAAATTAAAGTTGCTATATCCACGAATGGCAAGGCTAAATGAAGGGAATTTTATAGATTTTACGGGGTGGGGGGGGGGGGGGATATGTTGTGGGGGGAACTGACTACATGTCGCACATATGCGACATTTGCAGACCAAATTCGGAAGATATCTGTGATATCCCGGAAATCTCCTCATTCGACTGCATTCGACGGTAAATTAAAGTTGCTATATCCACGAATGGCAAGGCTAAATGAAGGGAATTCTATAGATTTTACATAATATATCGTGCGTCCCATTAGGTCCCCATTCGTGTGTAAATAGATGGTAGGCATTTGCTGCAATTAAATGAGCCATTTGCGTCACTGGTCCAGAGCCAGGCCTGAACCCCTTGTATCCCTGGGCTCAGGAATTATGGCCCTCACTCCCTCGCCCCCCCCCCCCCCCCCGCCTTCTTTTCATTAATTGTTCCTTTTTCAATTTATCGGGAAACAGATTTCGAATCGTGGTACGCATCATAAAGTCACCTGAATGTTTTGAGAAGCAACAAAGCTCATGCCACCCAATTCGAAGTACAACTTCTTGAATAGTAAATAAACGCAATGCCTTGTTGATCTGAATGCCTTGTGGTGCTTTTTTTTTTTATCTCTTTTTGGAATTTTACTTGTATTTTTTCAGGGATATCTGAATTGTTTTGGTGCAACCTTGTTAAAACTGTGATATTTTGTATGTTATGTGAAGTATTTTTTTTTAATAAAGTAAACTATATTTTTGAAAATTGTTTTAAATTTTTTGGCATAAGTTCTGCGGATTCCCCATATTGCTGCTCTGATAGGTGTATAGGAATTTGGAAACATACGTTTTTCATGAATTAACTGGGTGCTTTTCCTTCGGGGGACACCATTTTATATAAGTTCCGGTTATAACAACCCTTTGAATGCAAGTTCTTGTCTTGCAAAGTCTTGTTTTCTGTTGCGTTCGATGGCACGTCACATGAAGTCAGTTGGGCGCGGTTGTACTCTTTAATGGATTTACTGAAACCAAACTTTTCATTCGTATTGGGGAGATGTGGCAGGGTACCTGCCATTGTCACCTTGCAAAACGAGTCGACTTCTTCAATCTTTTGTCCTTACCGTGTAGGGCCGAGTTGTGGTTATATGGAGGAGTAATCAGAGGCGTAGCCTTGGCGGTGGGGGCAACACGGCTAAGCCCCCCCCCCCCCTAAGTTTTTCGTGTCTTCCAAAAAACATTGGCCCAATGCATCTTTGGCAAAACGTACAGCCCTATAATGGTCAACCATATAGGGCTACACAGGCTACAACTGCGTCAGATTCTCTGTTACAGTACTGAATTTTACAACATTTTCTGAGGGTGTGGGGGATGTGGGAGTAGGTAATAAATGAGAGTTCGAGCTCACCTGTACATGTACGTGTACGTGTACATGTAACCTCCATAGGATTTAGTGTTAAAATCGTGTACGTGTACAAGATTTTAACGGTTTTTTAGGGTGAGCTCGAATTTTTTTGACACTGAACCCTATGGGAGGAATCCGTAGTTTTACGTACACGTACATGTACCGTTTTGATTGAAATCTGCAGATGAGTTTTCCCCATAGGATTCAGTGTTAAATTGCGAGCAAAAAAACGTTTTGAGAGTTCGAACTCATCGTCTTGTCGATTCTAACAATCCGCATCCGTACACGATTTTAACAGTGAAACCCTATGGAGAGTGTTAAATTGCGAGCAAAAAAACGTTTTGAGAATTCGAACTCATCATCTTGCCGATTCTAACAATCCGCGTCCGCACACGATTTCAACACTGAAACCCTATGGAGGCGTACACGGAGATCCACTTGCAGATTTTAGGTTGGAAATCAACTCGCGTGAAGAGGTGATGTTTGAATCCGCAAACCCACTGTCGCGTTTCTCGAAGTGAGACTGGCGCACGTTATTGCGAGGTGATCTCAACGAGCACTTGATGGAAATGTTTTGAACGAAGAGTGTTGTCGTCGGTATGTTGGAAATTCGCGAGCCCGCTGTCACGTTTTTGATTGATATATATACAGGGGAGAAAAAAAATATAAATAAATAGTTATTTAAAAAAAATAAATATATCAAATCGAATAGATAATAAAAACGTAAATCATGAGCGATTCTCAGGATATTAGAGTGAGGTTTCTTTTAAAAATGCTGATGAGAGCCTACGCATTCTGCGTGAACGAACAACTAGGTCGTCTCTTGTTAGAACGATGCGTCGGATGTCGGGATCACCTAGACTTCGATCATGAGCATCATTCGTGTCTGTGGATGGAAAGGGAAGATATGGTCGTCAAGTATTTTGAACCGGCGTTCGAACGCGTTCAAATCAATGAAGTGATCGCGTTTTGGAAGAGATTACTCTACTGTAAGAATCGAAGCAAGCCCACAGATTCGGAAGAACAGAAATTGGCGCGTAAAAGTCTGACTTTACGAGATAAGGGATGCATCTTGAAATTATTGTTCAATGAAGCATACGTCTAAGTTTTTTCGTTGATATAAAATAAGGGAGAATAAAAAATAAAAATAAATACACACATAAATTTTTTATCTAATATTAGAAAGAAAAAAAATACAAAAATGAGAACCAGAAATAAATTGTATCCGACGTTAGTGGACGACGAGGACAAGAAGCCGATCGACGTTTTGCCGATGGCACCATCGCTAGAAGAAAGAGAAAGAGGAGAGAGGTATCGCATCGATCAAATCAATAGAATCCAAGAGTATCTAACTCGAGAGAGAGATTCTCGCCGTTCTCTCAAGAAGTATTTGCGTTTCGTGACATTCGTCAACGCGATTGACACGACACGCATCACGATTTCCATGGGTTTACATGCGGCTGGCATCAGATTGTTGTCGACCGCGGTCGCCATTCCGATTGTGTTGACCGTAGAAGGAGTGGCCCTCGCCGCTGGATTGTTTAGCACGCTCGGAAACTTTTTGAGTATGAAATTATATCTGAAGGCGAGGAAACATGACAAGATTCGCGTCTTGGCCAACTCCAAGACCGACACGATATCCAAAATGATTTCTATGGCATTGAAAGACGGTAGGATATCGGACGGAGAATACTTCGTGATATTGAGCGAGAAAACGAAATACGATGCCATGAAAGAAGCCATGAGAATCAAGACTCGTCAGATCATCAAGGAAGAGATGAAGGATTCTCTCATAGAAAAGGGGAGGAAAGAGGCCAGGGAGGAATTCAGTAAGATGATAAAACTCAAGAGCAGTGATTGAAAAAATATATATATAATAAAAACAGAATTTAAAAAAAAAAATATTAAATTTATATATAAAATAAAAAAACGAAATTAATTTAAATAACTCTTAAAAAAATGTATTGCATAAAGTGTAAGAGAGTTACCGAGACGAGTAATTCTCGAGAAGTGCGAACTAAAAATGACAGACTGATGCTTCGTGGAATTTGCGACGTGTGTGGTTCTGTCAAGACGTGATTCGTCAAAAAAAAGAACGCGAGCAAAGGTAAAGGCATCGTGAATAAAATGATCTACAATCTACCTTTCAAAATGTATCTGCCCGGTCACAGTTTCACGGGACCCAGAACGAAATTGAACAAGAGACTCAACGCCGATCTGACACCCAAATCTTGGAGCAAACCTGTGAATAGGGTGGACGCGACCGCATATGATCACGATCTGTGCTACCCCGGACATCCCGACACCAAGACTCGCAATGACGTCTGTGACAAAAACATGTTGGGGAAATTGAGAGGCATATCGAATCCGACCAGGAGAGAGAAGATGAAACATTCGCTGGTCGGCAATCTGATTGGTGCGAAACGTCGATTCGGATGGGGCATTCAAAAAAAAAAGCGCATCTGAAAAGAAGAAGAAGAAACGATTATTGACGAGCGAATTGGCCGAGGAGTTACACAAACCCATAGTGCGTAAATTTTGAAAGAGAAGGGTGTTCGTGAAGGGTCTGGATGACATTTGGTCTGCCGACTTGGTCGACATGAGATCATTTTCGAGGTGGAACGAAGTCAAATATCTATTGACGGTCATCGACGTGTTTTCCAAATACGGTTGGATCAGAGCTTTGGAGAATAAATCGGGACCTTGCGTCGCTGAGGCTCTGAAGAGCGTGTTCGACTCGTCTTCTCGAAAACCGAGTAAATTGTGGGTGGACAAGGGAAAGGAATTCTACAACAAGGACGTTCGTCGATTGGTAGACCTCTACTCGATCGAAAACGAAGAGAAAGCCAGCGTGGTGGAACGTTGGAATCGAACGATGAAGGAGAAGATGCACAGATACTTCACGGCGAATTCGACCAAGAAATACATATACGCTCTGAACGGTCTGGTCAAAGATTACAACAACACGCGACACAGATCGATCAAGATGACTCCCGCGGAAGCTAGTGATCCTCGAAACGAAAAACGGGTCTACGCGAAAATATATCCCGAGAGATCTAAGATCAGGAAGAAGTCTAGAACGCCGAAATTTGCGGTCGGCGATCGAGTGAGAATTTACGCTTATAAGAAGCTCTTCGAAAAGGGTTATACTCCTCGATGGACCTCGGAAATCTTCGTGATAATCGAAATATTTCACACCGATCCGGTGACTTACAAAATCGAAGCTTTGGATGGAGAAGAGATCATCGGAAAGTTTTACGAACAACAATTACAGAAGACGAAGTTTTGATGAAGAAAACAATTTTTTTTTATTTACTCTCTTTAACATTTTCTTGTTTACACACATATATATAAGAGAGAGAAAAAAAATAATAAAAAAATAATTAAAAACTATTTTTTAGATAAAGAAAGCAAGTTAATTAATAAACAAAAAACTAAAAATCCTTTAAAATGACAAATATACTAGATATAGCACAAAGCATAGTGAAAGATGAAAGTATTCAAGAATATGAGGTTCACGAATACGAACCAGTAACCGGAACGAGTTTGAACAATGCGGGAGAGATAAGAATCAATGTCGAAACTCAAGATCTATTCGTACATCCTAGCGAGAGTTACATAGTGGTGCAGGGACGTCTCACCAAGGAAGATGGGAGCGACTACGCCGACAACGACACGGTTACTCTTGCCAATGGTGGCATCATGCATCTAGTCAGTAACATAAAATACATGCTATCCGGACAAGAGATAGAATCTGTTTTTCATCCCGGTCAGGCCACCACGATGTTCGGACTCTTGACGTATCCTGATGATTTTTCGAAATCCAGAGGACTTAATCAGTTGTGGGTGAAAGACACCGTAGGCCCTGCAAGCGCAGGCGCCACCTTGATATTCGACTACATCGTCAAGACGTCCAGACCTAAAGGAACGTTTTCGTTCAGGATACCTTTGAAACACATCTTCGGATTTGCGGACGATTACAACAAGATCATGTACGTATTCAAACACAATCTGATGTTGATTCGAAAAGGAAACGACGACGCAATAGTGAGACTCACTGTGACTGATGTGGGTAAGATAACTCTACACAAGATATCGTGGTTCGTTCCACACGTGGAGCCTTCAATCGTGGAGAAAGCGCGTCTCTACAAGATCATAGAATCCAAGAGTAAATTACCCGTGGGATTTAGAATGAGACAGTGCGTCACGGCTAGCATTCCTCCCTCCACGAATCACTTCGATTGGAGATTGACGGTGAAATTTGCTTCCGAGAGACCGCGTTTCATCGTGGTTGTGTTTCAGACCGATAGGGATGGGTCTCATGAAAAGAATGCGTCGCTGTTCAATCACTGCCATTTGAGAAACATGCAAGTGTTTCTGAACGCCACGAGATATCCAGCAATCGATTACAATGCGTCGTTCGACAAGAACGATTTCTGCAGACTGTACGGCGACGCCGCTGATTTTAGAAAGAAGTATCACGGTCTAGATGAATTGATGAGCAACCCTAACATGTCTCCCGGCGAATACAAGTCGATGTATCCCATGTTCGTATTCGACGTCAGTAAACAGAGTAAACTACTCAAGATTAGCGTGTTAGACATTCAGATCAAGATGCAATTCTATAGGAACGTGCCGAGAAAAACTGAAGCCTTCGCCCCGGTCCTGTCAGACAGAGAATTACAATTTGAATCGGATGGAAATAAGATGTCGATCATTCGATGAGAGACGAGTTTGAAAAAAAAATAAAAAACAAAAAAAAATAAAAAGTAATGAGTAATTATTAAAAACAAATAAACAAAAAAAAATAAATAAAGTAATGTGATCTAGAGAGATTGAACATCTTTCTAAATCTCATTACTTTTTTTTTTTGTTTTTTTTTTGTTTTTTAATAATCACACATTATTTTTTTTTAATTCATTATTTTCCACGCGTTCACTGTTTGTTCAAAGAATCTAGTTCGATCAGTAGACTCACCACGGAAGTGGTGGCTTTGGGATTATTGGTTTTCGTGACGAAATTAATCCTGTCTCCGGCGTTCACTTTGAGAGGCGTGCCGAATGTGCTAACATTCGCGTGTTGATTCTCAGTCTTTTCTACGCTGTATCTCTTATCGCTCTCCACACCATTCACCATGAGACTGACGACCGCTCTGTTATTCAAATCCGAGGAAGCCAGACTCATTCGAAGGATTTCACCTCCCAGCAGCATGGGATATCCCACCTGACCATGTTTCGATCCGCTACCTCCATTTCCAAAAGACCACTCAGCTTTTCCTTCATCTAAGGTGCCGGCCTCTTCGGCCCACACGGTGATCAATTGTCTAGCATATTTGACTTTCTCCACCACCAAAATCAGGGTGCAGGCATCCGTCGTGTTCACGGGATCCGGTAGATTCGTGAGCGCATGTCCACCCATGTCTAGTTTACCTTCCATGATGTCGCCCTTTCTCCAGACCGAGTTGTCATCCACGTACTTTCTGCTGACTGTGCTGGAATCGAATTCGGGATCGTGATCGAGACCGAATAAATTGTGACCGTTCTCCATGGTTCCGCCAGATTGTTTGTTCAGGTAGAGATCGTCCACTTGCGATTCTAGGTATTTTTGTGGTTGTATCACGGCAAAATCTACGTAGCCCTTGTTGACCGCGGTTGAGTCTGCATCCGTGTCGTTGATCTCCGACAGATTCAATATCTTGTGGAATCCCGCATTCAGATCCGATTTCATTTCTCGTCCATCAGACTTTCTCTGTTCCAGATCTACATAGTGTTTGGTCGCCACATCCTTGGGATTCGTGGGAGTGGCCACGTTCGTTATCTTGTTATAATTGGCGTTCAATTCCGAGTGCATCATTTTCATAACGTATCTATTTCTCAGGTGTTCGCTGAATCTCGCGTGAGAGTCATCCGTGTATTTCTTGGTCGCGGCATCAGTGGGATCAATGGGATTCGTGACATTCACCAAACATTTGGATTTCAGATCCAGATCGTGAGTCATGGTTTTATCCACGTAATTATCTAGCAGGATTCGTTCGAAATCGGCGTTCCCCCTGTCGACGTATTTTTTAGTCGCAGCATCTGCGAGATCTATCGGCTCGGGAAGATTGTACAGCTTCTTATCGTTCATGTTCAAAGGTTCTTCTCGAGGTTCGTATCTCCGAACATAACGTTCGTCCAAGTTGGCAACGTCGTAACCATCGTCGACTTCGAACGTCTTCCTCTTCTTTCTTGGGTTGACTTTTTCGTCGTCACTTCTACCAAATTTATCGACTGGCATGTTGTTGTGGGATTTTTTGTTTTTTAGAAAAATATGTTCAAACGCAGTTTATTAAAAATGAACTATGTTATTTTATTTTTCGTTTTTATTCGATTAAAATTTTTTTTAAATAATTTTTTATCTTTATATACTATAAAAAAAAAATCTCTCTCTAACGTAAATCATTCAGAATGTCTTGAAATCGATCTCCTTCAGACCATCTCTTGAGAACGTAGAGACACAGGTGACCGCAAAACACTTGATGTGGTGATTGCACTTGTTCCGTGTTGTAACGAATCATTGATTTGTTGAAATAGTTCTTTATTTCTTTTGGCGGTGAGATTCCGTAGCTGTCAAAATAATAATTTTTCTTCTTCCCGTTCTTCATCCACGCCACCCAGTGAGTGCCTTCACCCGATGAATTGTCTAGATTTAAAATTCTGCATTCCGATTGTCGAGGTCTTCTCTTCGGCAAGGCATCTCTGGAAAATACTCCTAGAAAATCTTTGATTTTCAAATCTTTTGCCGCATTCAACAGATCGATGTTGGATAGGGGTTCATTAGGTAAGACGACACCTTCTACGGATATCTTTATTTTCTTATTCATAAATGCGTATATATTTTTTTTATTTATTTATTTTATTATAATTCATTAAAAATGACGTTATTTTTTTTTGTTTTTTTCTCTTTTTTTTTAAACTAACATTCTCAATGTCTCTATCGTTTTCTATAATTTTGATTTCATCTAATTCCTCTTGATTTTCTGGACTCTCGATATCTCTATCGTATTCTATAATTTTGAATCCATCTAATTCTTCTTGATTTTCTGGACTCTCGATGTTACTATTGATTTCTATAATTTTGAATCCGTCTAATTCCTCTTGATTTTCTGAAATCCTATCATCCACAATCATATCTGGAATCTTATCATCCACAATCGTATCTAGAATCCAATCATCCATATTCATATCGTCTCTAATTAGATCCACAGTCCAATATCCGAGTGCCAAAGTGCTTATTTTATCGTCTAACACAAATCTCTTATCGTCGTCGACCGTCAGTGAAATCTTGTTGACTATTTCGGTATACAAGTCGTGATTTTCGCTTCGAATCGATTTCATAGTCTTATACACCGGACCACTTCCTAACAGACAATCTTTATACTCTTGGAAAGAGATGTTTTTCTTCACCACGCACACTTTAACTCCTTTGCACTTCTTGATCTCTTCATCATCTTCTAGACGATAAGCATACAGTTTGGGTCTCAAGCCCACGAATTCAACGATTTGTTTACCGCCGCTCTCGTCCTTAAATTTACCCAACACCTTCTTGTTGTTGTTCGATTGAATGTTGGACAGGTGATCGACGGGATAATTGCTCGTGTCGAACCACTCGGCCACGTCCTGAGATATATCTTGGTAGACGTCTTTCGTCTCTATCTCGTAAACTAAACTGTCCATGTCGGTGAACAGTAGTTTGGCTTTATCACCAAATTTTCGTTTGATGTAATCGTAGTGAAACTCGTACATCAATCGCTTGCTGATATCCAAGATGATCGGTCCGAGATAATATGGTTTGTCGAGCTTCAGATGTGTCTTTTGCATGTGAACGGGCACTAGATTTTCGTCGAATATGGTTCGGTGTTTGTAATTGGGTTTCACCACTAATGTTTCACCTCTTTTCTCAGACGTGACGAGTCGAACGTCGGTTCTCTTCCTGATGTTTTCCATCGATTTACCATACACGCAGTTGTTCATGAGTTTGAAGAAATCTTTTTCGAAATCGTTCTCGGCTCGAGTTCTGAGATTTGTGTTGAGATCGATGTATTTTTTCATCCAAGGCTCTTCGTCGAATCGAATGATGCGATGTATGTTGACTAATTTCATCCTGTAATCCACGTACTGTTTCAAATTCTCGCTGTAGATGACGTAGTTACGTTTGTTAAATAAACTGGGAATGAGTTTTTCCTCATCTCCCTTGTTCGGTTCCATTCGTTCAGGAGCCAGCGGATAATCGTTGTGCAGATCGTGTAATTCTTTCGGATAGTTCAAATCGACTTCTAAAATGCAAGGATAGTCTCTCCATTTTTGCATCTCTTCCGGTTCCTTCACCCATTCGAAATTTCCAATCAGTAAAGGATGACTCATAGCCCAACCATACAAATTATTAGCGTCCCAATACTGTATGTATTTAGTCGATCGTTTCGAATCGAAACCTTCTTTCATGTAGGGATTGTTAGCCTCAGAATGTCTGTGGGAGATCATCGAGACGCCACCTCTCGCAGCCCTTTCGAACATGAGCAACATGTCCACGTCGGATAATAATTCCAATTGGACTTTGGTGGTCTTCAAGAGAGCGTCCCACGCCAAACCGGGTGCAGTGAAATACCAAGCGGGATCCAGATCGTAATTTCGACAACAGACGTCTCGAAAATTATCAAACACGTCTGCCAAGAGTAGAACGTCGGTCTTCAGATAGAGATCATGATAATCTCTCAAGGTTTTCATATCGCATGATTTCCATACGTTTTTAGCGTGTTCGTAATTCTCGTTGGAAATGTCGGATTCGTATAATTTCAAATAAAAATCTTCTTTCGAAGGTAGTGCGGTGTCTTCGAATCTCTTTAGATCATTCATGTAATCGTAAGGATAGACTCCTTTCCTCAACATGACGTCTACTCATTCTTCGAAAAATGTTCGCTCGTGATTTTAAATTTATCCTTGCTCATGTTATCAACTAATTTTTCCAGAGCGGTCGACATGAATTTAAAACTGTCGATGAAACGTATGCATCTACGAATGAATTTCGTTTTTTCTTCCAACGTCTCTCCGTCGATTACTCTTTTCTCCTCCATGAGCTTCCATTTCGTGAAGGAAATGTATCTTTCTTCTCTGTTCGCGATGCAATTTAATTCTTCGTGTGAGGTGCCGAGATTTTTCACGAACAGATGACTGTCATAACCCGAGAGATTGTGAAACATCACCGGATAGAAAGCGGCATCTCGATATTTTAAATTACACTTGCTGTGAGCCGGACCGCGATACAGACCCGTGTAATGATCGTGGTCTCTGACCTTCCTATTTTCCATCAAATTCTCGTCGAACGATTGTCTGCATATGTGACATTTGGTGGCTCTGTTATTTTCATCCTGCTGCTCTCGCGTGATGATCATTTTTGCCAGAGTTTTGAATTTATCGTATAACATTTGAAGTTTCCATTCTAACTCTTCCACGAACCTTTGAGCCACATCGTCATCTTCATACTGTTTCGTGTAGGTGAAGGGACCCATGTCGTGTTGTGAGTCGAAAACGCATTTCACGTAAATGCAATAGCCCGAAGGTATGTGTTTTTGATATCTTTCGACGTAACTTTGAAGAGCGTTGGGTTGACAGGAACTCATTTTCGCGGTGAAACATTCGAAATCGGCGTACACGACGAATGGTACTTTTAACCTTCTATTGTGATTTTCAAACTTCACGATGGTGTTGGGTTTGGGCATTTCGACGGTGACACCTTGATTTTCGTTGCAATATTCCTGATGTTTTGCCAACGAGTCTTCGCTGTGAAACACGTTCATGCAATTGTAACATAAAGATATCTTTCCGTTATGATTATTATTTTGTTTCGACAGTAATCGACTCGGATGTTTAACCCAACAATAATGATGATTGTCACCATTCGAAATCAATAATAAAATAATCGTCTTTTCTCTTCCGAGATACAAAGTCAGTCTGAGAGGATGGATCTTTCGTTTTTCATCATCGTATCCCAAGATGTTCACCGCAACGGTGGGATTTTGAGCCTCGAAACATTCGATGTGTTTTAACTGTGTTGGAAAAGTCACTCCGGTCCAATCGAGATTTTTAGAAGTTTCCTCGTACTGAGAAACTCTATCGGAGTTTATTTTGACAGGGTATAAAGCGGATGTGACTGCCCATTTAAAACACTGATCATCGTTATTTTTCACGTTGATCACGGCGTATTTCTTAGCGAGGAAATACGGTAATTTCACGTAGGAAGACCCTTTCAACAAATCGTTTTTAGTTATGTGAATTTCGAGTTTCAACACCTCATCGAACGTCCATTTACTACCTTCATGTTGATAATTCGTGAGAGACGTCAACATCTCGTCTTTCATCTTTTCGAAAACGTCTGATAAATCTGAACCTCGAAATACGGGTTCGACATTCGATCTGAAATATGCATTTTTCACGATGCTCTCGCCGGACTTCACGTCGATTTTATTCATCACGCAATGGAGTATCATCTTAATTTTTAGTCCCACGTTCATGTATTTGCGAAACAAATCCAATACCTTTTTCTTCACCCATTCCATGAACAATTTCGGATCGATTTTCTTCAACGAGGGAACCACGTCAAAAGTTTTAAAAATGCCTTTGATTGCACTCTCCCGTTCCACGGACTTCGATTGAAATAGTTCTGTGGCGAGTCGCGCTAGATATTCTTCTCCTTTCCCTTCGTCTATTGCTCGTCGAAGTTCGTTTGATATATCTCGTTTGCCTAGAATCTGATGTGCGTCACTCGTTTTCGTTTTTCTTTTCTTTTCTTTGGAAACTTGAAGTTCTTCAACGGCTTTTCATTTAGTCATCTTCTTATTTTTCACAATCGAAGCGTTTTCGTTTTTTTTCGACGTCGGCATTTCGATTCCTTTTACTATCTTTTTCTTCTTCTCATTTTTCACAACCGATGCATTTTTTGACGTCGTTGCGAACGGCATTTCGATTCCTTTTACTATCTTTTTCTTCTTCTCATTTTTCACAACCGATGCATTTTTTGACATCGTTGCTATCGGCATTTCGTTTGCCTTTCCATCATTTTGCAAATGTTTCTGTATGACTTCAATCTTTTTTGATTTAGTTCTATGATTTCTGAAATGTGAAATTTTTAATAGTTTACAAATCTCGTTTAACTGAGGTATGGTTTTCTCATTTAAATTTTCCAATTTTTTTTATCTGTTTGTTTCATTTTGTAAGAATATATTTTTTCGAATTTTGTATTTTAAATAATTTGTTTAAAAAGTTTTGTTTTTTAATGTGAAAAAAAAAAAAATTTTTGATGAAATTAATTGATTTTTTTATGTTCCTTAACGTTAAAAAAAACGAGAAAAAAAGGATGTTAAAAATTTAGCTTATATATATAAAGAGAAAAAAAACTTTTTAAACAAATTA
This sequence comes from Pictodentalium vernedei, assembly GCA_031216915.1. Lineage (NCBI taxonomy): Eukaryota > Metazoa > Mollusca > Scaphopoda > Dentaliida > Dentaliidae > Pictodentalium > Pictodentalium vernedei. The sequence goes on along the minus strand of CM062292.1, from coordinate 259,817,900 downwards.
TTTAAAATACAAAAATTTAAAATATACATTATTTGCAAGAATTCGTAAAACAAAAAAAACAAATAATCGATCATGACAGCAACACCTAAAAGATGCGAATTGAAATTGAAATGAGTCGAAGCGTGTACGAAATTAGGTTTTAAAATCTATACATTACAACAACACAATCCCATCGAATTGAACGAGGTCGAGACGATGGGTTTAGAGAACTACTATGACAAATATCATATGTGTTTGAAATTGGATGAAGCCATGCTCGATTTGTTTTGCGAGTACCAAAGCGATCCGGTGAATAATATCATCGTCGCCGAAGACAGAAAATTCGACAAGGACGATTTGTTGTTGTTTTTTAGAAATTACATATATCCAATAATCTCACTCGAACTCTTGGACAAATCGGGTGGTGAGAGCGCGTTCACCGATGTAAAAAAACTTAAAAGAGTAAAGATAAACATACAAGACATTTTCATAAGTGAGAAAATGGCGCATGTCGTGATGCTAATAACGGACTTGGAAATATAAACAATAGAGAGATTGATTTTAGCAAAGAAGAAGGAAAAAAAGTAATGAGATCTAAAAGTGATCTCATTACTTTTTACAAAAATTTTTTTCACATTAAAGAAATTAAAATTAAAAACAACTTTTTTTATATATATATATATAAAGAGCAAAAAAACAAAACTTTTTTTTTTAACAAATTATTAAAATACAAAATTTAAAATATACATTATTTACAAGAATTCATAAAAACAAAAAACTAAATAATCGATCATGAGGACAACAACACCTAAAAGATGCAAATTGAAATTGAAATGAAACGAATAAGAAATTCGGTCATAAAATCTATAGATTACAACGACACGATCCCATCGAATTGAACGAGGTTGAGACGAAGGGCTTAGAGCACAAATACGATAAATATAAGATGCCTTTGAAATTGGACGAAGCTGCGCTCAATTTGATTTACGAGTACCAAAGCGATCTGCAGAACATCGTCATCGCCGAAGATAGAGAATTCGACAAGGACGATTTGTCGTTGCCCTATGGAAATTACATATTTCCAAACATCTCATTTGAACTCGTGGAGAAATTGGGTGGTGAGAGCGAGTTGACCGATGTAAAAAAACTCAAAAGAGTAAAGATAAACATTCAACACATTTTCGAAAAAGGAGAAGACACGAGTGTCAACATGCTAATAACGGACTTGGAAATATAAACAATAGAGTGATTGATTTTTAGCGAAGAGAAATGAAAAAAAAAAGTAATAAGATCATCTTTAGATCTCATTACTTTTTTTTTTTTTTTTGTTTTCCTTCTTCTTCACTATCACCATATAATATAATAACGTTTCCTTTTCTCTCAATTTTCAGCGTCGATTCTTCTTTTTCTTTTTTTTCTTTTTCTTTGTGATATGATACGTTTATAACAACATTTTTGTTTATCCGAATCATAATTATGAACGAATGTTGTGCATCTCTTGGTAACACCCGCATCATTACCATTCTCTTCAGAAGGTAGTGGTGACGGTGGAAAGCATCGTCTCATTCTCAACCGTCTATCCCGTGCTTTATCTATCTCTTTCATTAGTTCTTTCCTTAGATAACCATCATTAGCGTCTAACCATTTTTTTATTTTTTCGCTCTCTGTCTTGCGATGTTCGTCATCATCATCAAATTGTTTCTCCACCTTTTCATCCAGGTGATAAATTTGTTTCTCCACCTTTTTACCCATTTTAAATATATTATTTTATACTTTCTATGATTTATATTTTATATAATTTCATATGATAATAACATATTCAAAATCGGTATATTCTTAAACGGCGAATTCTCACTGAGCAACAAACCCTTGCCGAGTCGCTCAACGTTCTATCCACTCTTCAGATAGAGGCTGTTTCCTCTCAGAGAGTTGCCACCTCTAACGGGTTCTAGATACAATCCTTTACCGCTGTCGTCTACGTGGACGCGACACACGGCTCCTCCCTTCTTCAAAAACAGTCCGCTGCCACCCATTAATTTCTCAACTGCCGAACTAGAGAGTCCTGTGAGAGCTCCCACGCCGAGAGTCTTTCCGAGAAAGGGTAGTGCCTTTGTGGTGAAGGGTAATGCTTTTGCGGCTATTCCTGCCAATAGCGGTAGGAAACCGCCTTTCATTCTCAAATTGTATCTCAATTGAGTGGGACTCATTCTCACCGTCAACCCTCTTCCATCGCGAATCGCTTTCTCCATCCTTTTGATTTGACTTCTGGTCCAGGCGATCGAATCCTGACCGCCTCTCGTCAGATCTTCGTGAGTGAATTTGAATCTCACCGCCTCGCCTCAAGTTGTTAACGCTCTCTTAAGTTTCTTCCTCTGTCCTGCGGATATGTTCACGTTTTTAACCACGTATTCTGTCATAATTCTGTTTTTTAAAATATATTTACTTCAATTGTTTCTTGTTTAATAATTATATTAAAATAATTTTGTAAAATTAATATTGCGTTTATTCTATTTTTGTTATCTATATATATACACAATTTTTTTGCTTTTATATTTCTCTTATGTGAAATCGTATCGTCACTCTCTCTCCGCGAAGATCTAACAGTTCACCATTTTGATCCATCAACGTGGTTTTGAGACTATACAACGTGTCTAAAATCACTGGTAGATAAACTAAATTTCGAGGTCGCTCCACGATCTTATAACCTAGCGACACGTTTGGAAAGAAGGAATAAATCGTTGGTTGAGCGCTACCATTCACGTAGCTTCCAGCAATCACGTCCACGTTCACCAGAATGCTATTGACTGCGAGAATGTTGACCATATTTTCAGATGCTGCATGGCCTCGATACATCTTTCGATCGAATCCCAACATCTTGCCTATAGAATCGTCCGTGTTGAAATCCACTCAAAAATTATCTTCCAAATCCAACATCGTCTGTAAGGTATTAGGATTGGGAGCGAGTCTGATCTTGTTGCTTCCAATTCCATCCGTCTTCATTCGCGTCTGAATGTAATTGTTCAAATCGTCTATGTCGTAACTCCCTTTGGGAATTCGAATCTCCAACCAATCCACTCCATCGGAATACTTGAACGAGTTATTCTTTTCTGTGACGTTGGGAAAGGAATAATACGTCTCCAGATTCACCAACGCCATCTCGTAACTTTTCTCTCTATTCAATTCGATGGAAGATTCGAATTTCGTAGCGAATCGAGTTGAATCGCCACTCACCACGATTTGAATGGATTGTTTTGCAGCCGTATTCTCGGCTATCCATTCTAACAATTCTCCATGTTCGAACATTATATTTAATTTTATTTTATTCAAAACTAATTATTTGAAGATTTATTATTTTCTAAATTTTATTTTCACGCTCTATCTTATTATTATCATCAGAAACATAAAACTTGTCGAATCCGCACCGATATTTTCCGCGATTAAATTGGCTTGTCAAATCGATCACGACGAAATTGTAAAGTCCACCATCCCAAACCCTCTTGCAGAATCTCCTGAATTCCGCCGCGCTCATGTCGTTTGCGACGTGATCGCTGTAGATGTGATTGAGATTCTTGAGATCTTGGAAAGAGACATAGAAAATTAGCGTTCTCCCTTATCGTCTGTCTGGGCAATCGAAAATAATTCTGCGACAGGTAGAAACAGTCCACGTTGCTGTGTCGACCCCTAACGTAATACGATTCGCATCGGTTCTGTCTCTCCAAAAGCAGATCGTCGAAAATCATGAGATTCTTATCTTCCGATTTCAGTTCTCTAGGATCCGGAACGTCGCTAGCATTCTCATAAAATCGACACTCGACGTTCGAAGATGCATTTCTCTTCATCAGCTCCGTCGCCGCACCGTCCAAAATGGTCGAGAGTGGAGCTCCACTCTTGTCGAATTCCTCCCCACTGTCAAAGATTCTGGCTATGACGTCCTTGGGCAATCTGCGATACATGCACTCTCGAAGCAATCTGTATTTGGGTTGAAACAAGCTCTTGCCAAACACGAACAAACTGTCGTAATCCAACCAGTCGGGTCGGGACAGCAGATTCATCAACAGATTGGTCTTTCCACAATTCGATTTTCCAACTATCAAGCCTCTTATGCTCTTGGGAAAGAACTCGTTATTCGACCTCTTGGTCACGGCGTCGTTCCAAGACATATCTTTAATGTTCATCTTTGTTTTATTTTGTTTGTTTGTTATTTTAGATTCTTTTCAAACGCAATTTTTTTTATGTTTTTCAAACTCTGTTTTTAATGTTATTATTTATTTATATCACACCGTCGCGAGTTCTCTTCAATCCGGATCCACTCGTCATTTTGGCTAAATCTTGTATGGGCACCACAGCATCCTTAAAATCTTTCCAACTTTTCGGCGTTCGCTCTAACGCAGCTCGCTTCGCTGGCGGACTGATCAACTTGTCGATCAATGCGTCGGCTGCCCTCTTGCCAGCCACAGAAGCTATCCTACCACTGGCTTCGGAAGCGGCTTTCTTACCAGCATCCAAAGCCGTCTTCTTACCGACCTCAAACGCAGTCGATGCGAGTTTTCTACCCGCATCGCTCGTGAACGCTCGCATTATAGAATCGACGATGCCAGAACCGCCTTGAACGTAAGTCCTGACGTATCCCCTGTTCTTTATCACCAACATAATTTATTTTTATGATATATTTTTGTTTTTTTCACTGGTAAAATCGTTTTTGCCGTTTAAAGACTTTTATTATTCTAGAGTAAAAATTTACTGTTTTATTTTTGTTTGTTTGTTTGTTTCTCTCTACTTATTATATACACATCAATCCTTCAATTCGTTCATCAGCCTTTTATACTGGTTTTTATTCAAAACCTTCTGTCTTAACAATTCGTCAGATATAGTAACTATCTGATTATCTAATCCTGTGTTACCAGCCCGTCTGCTCGCCATCAACAAACTCAATCTCTGAGACAGAGCGTCAGAATCGCTCGGAAGAAAAGTGGTTTTCACCCCTTTGCCAGTCACCGATTCGACGAACTTCTTGTTCATATCCCATATGGGTTTCACCACTTTCGTTCACTTGTAACCTCTGTTGGCTTTGGGTCTCGTCTCTCTAGCATCGTTATTTCTCTTCATGGCGTGGGTCTGGACCAGAATGTCTCCGTAATTGTCGAAATCCTGTTCCGTGTAATCGCTGGGCTTGTCGTAAAGGAGCAATCTGCGCAGTCCATCAGTCAATTCGTATCTGTTCGAACCCACGAACAATTCATCATCGCCAATATCCACTTCCGTATCACCTACAAAATTCCTTCCCTCCGAATCCTTATAAAATCCATACGACTGATCTCTCTTACCGCCATCATCATCGGACGATGCGACGCTACTAGTGGTGATAGTTGAAGCCGTATCATCAGACTCGCTCTCTGTTTGAATTCCCGTGGGAACGTAATCCAGTGTAGATTGAACGGAATACCGATTTCCAAAACTAGGAGGCAACGAACCCATTCTCAAAGAACTCTTCTTTATGGGTCTCAATTCTTCGACTCTCTCCTTCCTGCTTCGCTCTTGACCCTCCGTCACGGGTTTAAATATTTTTGTGGCTTCACGTTTGTGTTCCATCTCACCAAGACGTCTGCTTCTGTCAGCAGACTGAATGCTCTTCTTAGCACGTTCATACTCGCCTAAAATTAGATCTCGATGTCTAGGATCCATCTGTAAAAACATCTTTCGTTTTAATTGTTTTTATTATTTTCAAAATTAAATGTTTAATTATATTTTTATGTTTTAGTAATAAAACTCTTTCCGTCTTTAATATAATAATCTGAAAATATTCACATCTCCACTGACTGTGTTAAATGAAGTTTAAAAATACGTTTAAACAGTACATGACAAACCGGTTTCTGATTTAACGCATTTTGACAGTAGTTTTTGCATTTGTCAAAAGATCACCATTCACACATCAATCAACCATTCACTCAGTGTCGAATTAAGAGAGAATCCCTTTGATGACTGTTAAACAGTTTCAATACACAACTGAAAACTGATTTTAACGCTGAGAACTTATTCATTACAAAATCTCTCTCCGATTGCTATCATGAATATATTAAAAATTTTACCACTCAAAACCTAATTGAGCGGAAAATGCGTTTTAAACATTCCGATAAATGTTTGACTTTTTTCGAACGAACGCTTAACAGTCAATCTCTCTCATCAAGACAAAACACGAATATCTATTACAGATCAACTCTTTCGAACAAAAAACCCTCAAAACTCAATTTCTATCCGTCCCATCAAGAGAAAACATGAATGTCTATAATACAGACCATATTCATAATCGACTCTTTTGAACAAAAAACCTCATTCACTCATAACGATAACATGTGTTAGTTTTTACTTCAGGAAGACGTGACTGGGTTCGCGAATTTCCAACACACCGACGACAACACTCTTCGTTCAAAACATTTCCATCAAGTTCTCGTTGAGATCACCTCGCAATAACGAGCGCCAGTCTCACTTCGAGAAACGCGACAGTGGGTTTGCGGATTCAAACATCACCTCTTCACGCGAGTTGATTTCCAACCTAAAATCTGCAACTGGATCTCCGTGTACGCCTCCATAGGGTTTCAGTGTTAAAATCGTGTGCGGACGCGGATTGTTAGAATCGGCAAGATGATGAGTTCGAATTCTCAAAACGTTTTTTGCTCGCAATTTAACACTCTCCATAGGGTTTCAGTGTTGAAATCGTGTACGGATGCGGATTGTTAGAATCGACAAGACGATGAGTTCGAACTCTCAAAACGTTTTTTTGCTCGCAATTTAACACTGAATCCTATGGGGAAAACTCATCTGCAGATTTCAATCAAAACGGTACATGTACGTGTACGTAAAACTACGGATTCCTCCCACAGGGTTCAGTGTTAAAAAAATTCGAGCTCACCCTAAAAAACCGTTAAAATCTTGTACACGTACACGATTTTAACACTAAATCCTATGGAGGTGTACATGTACACGTACACGTACATGTACAGGTGAGCTCGAACTCTCATTTATTACCTACTTGTGGGCCTAGTCATAACCGCCCGGTTTTTACCCCTCCCCTCCTGAAGGGAAGTGAGAGGAGAGGTAGAGACCGGAGGGTCCTAGTGAGGACTAGGGAGTCCTCCACCACCATCCCAACTGTTTTCCAATTATCATGTTTGCCCCCCCCCCCCCCCCGCCCAAAAAAACAGCTGACCAGGGCACCTGGCTACGCGGCTGGGGGTAATTAATAAACATGAGTGTGACATCGTTCAAATTACACAATTTTATGGTCCCTGTTTATTTCATCATTCCCATGTGTGGCACGTGTCAATTTACGGCTTATCAGAATTGATCAATAAAATAGCATTCGTTTCTCTACCCAAAATATGTTATTGCGCCGGATATTAGTCCCGTTAATACCACCAGATCGTGCCCGTTCGTACGCCAATGCAAATTTTGCGGATTGAACATTTGAAGGATCGTAGTTTACATGAGCAGACCATAACTGAATCCTCGACCTTCACAAAATCATACTTGGCTCAGGTGGAAATGAAAGTAAACGTGCCCATTCCAATTGGCCGCTGGTCGACCAATAAACAACCCATGGTTTTTCACATTTGTCGATGCGATTATAACGATTATAATAGATGGAGCTTGAAACCTCGCCACGGCTTAAAAGGACACTTTTAATTGTGTACAACTTCTTCAGCGGGTTAATTCTTTGCCTAACACGAAGGCCAGGCGACATTGTAAACAAAATTCTTGAATAACTACTTTTTTTCATTTTTCGAGTCCAAAACATACCCGATGACCCTCATTGGAGCGAGCCCAACGAGCTCGTTCCAATGAGGGGTCATAAGCTATGTTTTTGAGACAAAAAATTAAAAAATAATGAACATTGAATGGTGATTTTGGGGGAATAGCGCTGGCCGGTTTCGGCCGTTACGATGGATAAAGAGTTATAGCCAGACACTTTCTAATGCCTGTTATATACGTCGCACTGCCGTCACGTCGAATTCAAGTAATTCCAACTAATTGAATTCGACGGGACGGTAGTGCGACGTGTATAACCTTCAAATGCGAGTAGACGCACTTCAGACGAATCTTCGTGTCACACAGACGAATCTAATTCCCAAACTTGAATGAGATCCGTGTTGGTTATGGACGTTGAATCAACATAGACTCGAACAAAATGCAAATGAAATGATAATAATATGCTAATCAGGAAAACACCGAATGTCGTGACGTCATCTACAATTTTCAATAAATTTCGCTGTGGAATTGAATTCGAGTCGACGGTGATGCGTTGTCTATAACCAACGCAATTCAAATTTTGGATTGTTTTTCTTCCTTGGTTGGGGAGGGGGAAGGGAGGCAGGCAACTAAGCTATATAGACATCACATGGCAATTTTCTTTTAAAACTTTATGCGTCATGTTACCCCATTAAAGCACTATATATTGCAAACAAATGTTTGTATATGCAGGTCAAACTTATAAACCTTATCATATGAGAGACAATCTCCAATTAACTAAGAGCGACGATGGACCGTCCGTATAAATAAATTTAAGCCATAGTATTATGTATTCCTATACATGTACACAGTTAAAATTTCTGTAGAGATATCCCATAAGATTTGTGTGTTGACTCAAACATTGTGAGTTGAGATCGTGCGTCAATTAAATTCGACGCGACGGTAGTGCGTCCGTATATATCAAATGGATATTTGACGGATTTCAGACGCGTCTAATTGAATTGAAAGCCTGTTTTTCGTCGCACAACGTGGCGTCAAATTCAATTAATTCCAATTAATTGAATTCGACTCGACGGTAGTGTGACGTACATAACCATTAAATGTGAGTAGACGCACTTCAGATGAATCTTTATATCAGCCAGACGAATCTAATTCCCAAACTTGAATTAGATCCGTGTTGGTTAGAGACGTCGCATCACCGTCGGCTTGAATTAAATGCAAATGAAATAATAATCATATGCTAATCTGGAAACACCGAATGTCGTGACGTTATCTACAATTTTCAATAACGTTCGCAGTGGAATTGAATTCGAGTCGGCGGTGATGCGTCGTCTATAACCAACGCGGATTTAATTCAAGTTTGGGAATTAGATTCGTCTGGCTTCTTGGCTTGACTCCTTGAGCACGATCGTCATGAAAATCGACTTCTGATAAAGTTATCTACCTTAAACTTATTAGACGAGCGAGAAAAGTCCAATCAAGAAGCAAGTAATTGTTGAGAAAATACCCATGACATCAGTAAAATTAATGTTAAGTTCCATTTTGTTACTTCTAACAAACGAAAACAACACATAGCTCTCAGAGCTATTCGTGGTTTGCAAATTAGAAACAACTACTTCATATATTCGTTATTAAGAATATCTATCAGTACCACATCTACCAACTCTCACGTCAGTTTTGACTCTTTGTTCAGCGAATGCGTTTTACCGTAATTTGCAAGTTTTTATTCTTCCCAGGAAAAAAATAAGAAAATCTTACGGCCTAGTCTGTTATATTAATGGAAAGGACAGTGTCTTGATTACATGTCACGATGCACATACTGTTGATATAATGAACAGGAAAAGGTTATAGATTATCAAAAGATGGTGAAAAAACAGGTTTCTTATTTTTAAATAGGTTTCTACAGAGAATGTTTGTTAACCCTTTACCCAACGTAACAGCCAAAACCGGGCAGCGCTATTCTCAAAAATCGCCAATTAATTTTCATTATTTTTTCATTTTTTGTCTCAAAAACATAGGTTATGACACCTCATTGGAACGAGCTCATCGAGATCGTTCCAATGAGGGGTCACACCCTGTGTTTTTGTGACAAAAAAATGAAAATAATTAGTTATTCGAGAATTTTTTTTGTCAAGTGTCGTCTGCTTTTCATGTTAGCTAAAGGGTTGAACGTTCAAACGGATTTGGAAAAAATAGTAAAAAGGCAGCTTCTGTATTTTTATACTACTTTACAGCAAAAAGCCTGAAGATTTTGAAATGATACAAATTCGCTAACATTTCGAATTTTCAATTTCTTTTTGGTATTCCCATACCCTTGGTGTTATTTGCACTGGCAGCTTTAGTAAATTAAGGGGAGCTAACTTTTCTGAAAACCTCTTCCAATGACATAAACTGTCAGCCGTATTTTTTCAGGCAAAATATGAATATATTTATCGTTCAAGAAATTTTTCATCGACTGCTAAATGCAAAAGAACTTCCGGGAAGTGGCCACACAAGGCTATTCGCACCTGTCAACTGGGAGTTGAGAATCTTCGCGCTCATATCAACAGTCGGAAGATAAGATGCCCTTTTGAAGTGAGTAGAGTGGGGTGGGAAATCTATCCCCTCACCTAACTCCGGCAGAATTTCATGAGTTAGGAATTTCGGGCTTAAATCGTAAAAAGTTGTTAATATTGAGGTACATGTAGGAAATGTCCGCCCAAAGGGGGGAGTTGGGTGTTGCAGTCAGCATTTCATGAGTTGGGGATTTTCAAGGTGGGAGTTCGTAATATTGAGGTACCAGTTGGAATATTTTCATTAAAAGAGAGGTTGGTGGTGCTGGGTGCCCGCCCCAACTACAGTCAAAACTCCGTGATTTGGAAATATTCGGGCACAAAAAGCAAAAAGTTGGAAATATTGAGGAAAAAGTCGGAAAATTTATATTCAAAAATGGGGTTAGTAGTTGGAAATTCCGTCATCTCGGGCACTCTTCCGAAACATACACCCGGGGGAAGAGATGGGAAATATACCGAAAAATCGAACCGATGCCGATATCATGGGAATACCAAAAAACCGAACCGAACCAATCGTTGATACCGAGACCCTCTCAATTTTCAAATTGTCCTTCATTCGCTATTTATAAGTCACTGTTGAGGCTTGATAACAGTTGAGATGTTTATTTTAATGAAAGATATGACTGATCTTCTTTTCAATTTTGTTTGCCCTCAATGGACTGGGTATCTGTCCTGAATTCCCACTAGACTACACCCTGCCCACGTCCAATTGCTCAGCAATGATTTCTTGTCAAGTCTTGGCTGCCAAGAAATCACTGTCCAGATGTTTTTTTTTATTGTCTGCATGACCTCCTGAAGATGGCATGGTCAAAATTACTGTAGATATGACTTGCGGTCGTAAAAGAATGCCCCACTGCTGAGCTCATTGACAGTCATTTATAGCGTTGTGGTAGAATGATACTGCAACATCTATCCTCTAAAAATACCGAAAGCCATACCGAACTCAAAATTCCAATACCGCCCATCTCTACCCGGTGGTACAAATGGGGTTCCCCAAAGTCGGATCTTTGGCGGCCACGAGAGGGGGAGCACTTTGTAATTAAGGAGGCGAACACAACCCCTCCCCCTCTTCGAGAACCTCTAGCCACGTCCTTATCGCTTCATCCGGATGGGCCTTTATAAATCAAAGTATCAATGACACTGTGGCTTAGCTTGAGTGCGTGTAGTGTTTGATGAAAAGGATAATGTTCAATGTTTATGAAAGGATTATGAAATAAGACAAGAATTGTGATTATTGAGAATATGTTAATTTCTGTTCCCCGTATGCTATGTTTTCAATAAGAATAATTTGAGTGTAGACTGTAGTAAAGAATTAAGACCTGGGTTGATGTGGCCCTAACAGTTAATGCATGTCAACCCAAGTTACCAAGCTGCAGTAACATCATCCCAAAACGAGTCATCCTACCAAGTTACAGTAAAATCTCTTCCTAAATATAACTCGTAGACTTTGCTGAAGGAATCTGAGTCACGTGACTGTCACGGTTGACCAATCATGACCAAAATAGGAGAGACTCATCTAGATATCATACCAAGTTATCCAACCAAGTTACAATAAAATCCCTTCATAAAAACAACCTGTAAGCAGTGCTAAAGGAATCTAGGTCAAGTGACCAGGCAGCGGTAACCACTGACCGATCGTGATCAAAATGCGGTAGTCTCATCTAGACATCATTCCAAGTTATCCTTCCAAGTTACAGAAATTGCTTCATAAATATGAACTGTAGACTGTGCTAAACAAATGTAGGTCACGTGCCTGTGCGGCTGTCACGGTTGACTGATCACCGCCAAAATGGGACGTTCTTATGCAGACATTATACTGAGTCATCCTATAAATTTGCAATGAAATCCCTTAATAAATGCAAGCGGTTGAATTGTGCTAAAGGAATCTAGGTAACGTGCCCCTGTGGCTGTCACGGTTGACTGAACTCGACTAAAAAAGGACGTTCTCGTTTAGACTTCATACAAAATCATTCTATAAAGTTACTAAAACATTCCTTCATAAATACGACCTGTAGACTGTGCTAAAAGCCATCAGGCATCGGGCATGCGTAGCCGTAACGCTTGACCGACCGCGGCCAAAAGGAGACGTTCCCATCTAGACATTATATGGAGTCATCCTACCAAGTTACAATGAAATCTCTTCATAAATACGACCTGTACACTGTGCTAAAGATTTTCGGGTTTCGGGCTCTCGCAGCCGTCACGGTTGACCGATCGCAACCGAAAGGGAACGTTCTAATCTGGATAGTATGCGAAGTCATTCTATCGAGTTACAGTGAAATCCCTTCATAAATATGACCTGCAGACTGTGCCAAATGTTTTCGGGTTCGGGCTCTCGCAGCCGCCACGATCGACCGATCACGACCAAAAGCGGACGTTCTCATTTAGTCTAGACCTGACCTCGAACCAGCATATGAAATTTCGTGATGATCGGAGAAGAACTACGGGGTGTAGCCTGTGCCAAAGAAAATGTGAACAGACGACCAGACACAGACTTCCGCACGCGTGATGGCAATAGCTTATCTTGACTTTGTCAAGTTATGCAAAAACAATATTTAATGATAAATCGGTGATTATCGCGTTCTTTCAATCTCGGCTAGTTTGTACCCTCCCGACCCCCAAATTATTCTATACTTAGCCATGTTCAGCGCAGTGCAGAACAGTGTTCCTTAAGTTATCCGACCCTTAACACACTCACGACTGCAAAAGATAGTACTTTCAATCCCCTTGCGATTCTGCCTAGGGTTATTTCCTACCGCACCACTACATGCACATTCCGACGCGAGGTGACCATGGCTGACGGAAGTGTAGTTACAAATAAGTAAATAAATATATAACACACATAATAAAGCACAGTGCACTTCTTGTAATTCAGCACCATGTGATATTCCTTTCGTCCAGACAGCCAAGTAAATATGAATCACATGACCATCTTCTTTGCACATAGATGTCGATAATTTTGCTCCACGTGCTTGTATGTGGAAGTAGAATGTTTTTTGTTCCTCCTCTCAAAACTACTCTTGGAGGTCCAGTCTATGGGCGTTTCAATTCAGCCTGGTGGTGAGTTCGCCCCAGCCGTACCCATAGATATTAACCAAAACGAAATGGACAGAGCAAGAAGAATTTCGAACCACACTCACTTTGACTTTTGTCCCATGTTTATACCAACTTGTAACTCCGAGCGATTCTATGCATAGTCACCTCGGCCAGTAAGCTACATTCCTCAAGGAAAGCGCAACTGACTCGAACCGTATTTCAAGTGATTCGACCCATAACATATTCCACCTGTTTTTGTACAAAACTGAATGTTTTCCCTATTATTACCAGATGAATTCCGCAGAATATTGACATTCACTTAGGTGGAGACACTACTGTGTAAATAAATACGATATCAACAGAATGATATGGGTATGTGTGGATTGAGGTGCAGTCAGTACAGATTCCAAGATAAACTGCGATTAGTAGTTTTGCTATGTTATCAGAAAGACATCTTGGCGACGCGGTTTGTGGACAGTCGCCAGCCGTCGGGAGAGAAAATTCATTAAACATTCACATAATCCCAAGCATGTTAATATAAAGTCAAGGCTAATCTCTTTTGGCCATTTCTAAATCAGATTTTTCCTGGAGTTTCCGCCATCTGGCTGGTAGTAATCTGTAATTCGACACATTGTTGGAAAATGCCCGGAGAATCCTTTCCACCAGAGTGTCACAGAACAGCCATTCAAGAACAAAGCAGTAACACACAAACATGTCTCAACACCACGACAGCTCACAGCGCTGCAGAGAAGAGTATTTCGTAATTATAATTAGGCCGGAGCAGAGATGAGAAGCTTTAAAAAGTAATTACATGATACATAATCTTCCTAAACATCATCATTTCGAAATAAGTATTAATTATGTGTCTGTCCACCTGTACGTATTACGTAACCACCTGACACAACTTACACGCAAATTCCTGCGAATATGGACAAGAAAACTACGGTAGACAGTACACATGCGGCTAGTCCTAACATGGCCTGAAAGACCGTATTTCATTTTTATTTATTTTATTTTTATTTTTTTTTTTTTTTGGTTTGGTACGTCCTTTCAAGGACGTAGCAAACTAAAAACTTAAAATATGGTCTTTCCGACCATATTTGGACTAACATGCGGCTGAGCCGTAGCTCATATTGAGGAAAGAAATTTATTGTGATCTTCATCTTTGATTAATATATCAAACACTATTAAATGACTAATTTTTTATTAGTTCAGCGTTGGTGGCAATCAGTGTTTAATTAAATTATAGAGATGGGTGTTTTTAAAATACTGCGCTCGATATCGGAGTTGGCATTTTCATTACTTCGCTGACTGTACGGTATTCGATACCAGACCACGCCTATTGTAGGAAATGGGGAGGTTGCGGTTTTTGCTTGATCTCAGATGTTTTTATTTTACTTGGAAGGCTTGCCCTTAACCCATGCTAACCCTGCTGGTACTGAGTTAGTAAGTTTGTTATCCGACAGTTACTCGCCTCTTCTCGATGGTTCTCTCCTGGTACCCCGGCTTCCTTCACCCGTAAAACTGTCAGACACGACTACCAGTCTGACTGTTGAAAGTACCGGGTCGTTGATTCCTGTCCATTGTACTCCACCGTCGTGGTGTTCTGTCTTAAGGTCCATACTTTAAGCCTCGCCGATGATAACATTACAACATATGTGACGCGATGCCAGTCCAATAAACATAAAATATATAATTATGGCCACGCACCTGACGATTTATAGCCGAGATGAGACTGGCATTGCCCAATGGTTCACTCTGGGTACCCCGGCTGGCTCAACCTGTAATATCGTCCGAAAAGACATGCCCAAGGTGTCGAAGTGTCCTTAAACCCTATTAACCCCTTACCCAACGTAACGGCTAAAACCGGCCAGCCCTATTCACGAAAATCGCCAATTAATTTTTATTATTTTTCATTTTTTGTCTCAAAAACATAGGTTATGACCCCTCTTTGGAACGAGCTCCTCGAGGTCGTTCTAGATAGGGGTCATAACCTATGTTTTTGAGACAAAAAATGAAAAAAATCAGTTATTCAAGAATTTTGTTTGCAAGTGTCGTCTGCTTTTCGTGTCAGGTAAAGGGTTCACAAACAAGCATAAAACTGTTTTCATATACACTTTATGCACAAATATGTCGATAGGTTGTTGTGATCCTTCTTGAATTTTGAGTGAAAAATAAAAATGATCAACGATGAGGAAAGGGATAAGTGGTTACTCATTCACCAATATCTATTTCGCTATCACGTGGCCTTTCAAATTTCAATGACCTGTCACAGTTCAGTAATTTTCATAACAGCAAATGTCAAGCCTATCTGGATAGTTTAGTATCATTATTGTCAAGCACACAAATTTTAAACAATAAACCCACCACATCACCATGTTATTGCCCAAAACCGAAACGTATTTTATTTGTCAATTTTTAAGAGAACAATCCCTGAGTTTTTCGTCATGAAAATCGACTTTCCATAAAAAGTTATCTCCCTTGAAATTATTAGACGAGGAAGAAGCAAGTGATTGCTGAGAAAATACCTACGGCATCAGTAGAAAATAAATCCAACTTTCATTTTGTTACTTTTAATAAACGAAAACAACAGACAGCTCTCAGAGCTGTCTGTTGTTTCCGCTTATTGAAAGTAATAAAAGGAAAACTTGGCTTTTCATGGCAAACTAACTGGAAGCAACCAGTTCACAGATAATGCGTCATTAAGAATATCTATCAGTGTTTTACCTACCTGCTAACAATAAATGTCCACCTTGGCTCTTTGTTTAGCGAATGGGAGACGCGGTGGCTCAGTAGGTAGAGGTGCAGGCTGCAAGCCGTGAGGTCCTCGGTTCGAATCCCACCTGCGGCAACCGCGTTGTGTCCTTGGGCAAGACACTTCACCCCATTGCCCGCGTGGGGGCACGGTGGCGTTGTGTACTAAGGCGTACTGCACGTCGATATTGCACTTGTCTTCAATCAATGCTAACCCTGCTTGTGTGGAGTTAGTATGTTGGGGAGCTGACAGTTCTTCGCCGTTGCTCGGTGGTTCTCTCCGGGTACTCCGGCTTCCTCCACCCGTAAAACTGTGATGGTCATCATTAGCCATTGTGCAAAAATATGTGACCTTAAACCCCAATAAATAAATGAATAATATTGTTTAGCGAATGTGTTTTTAAGGTAATTTGCAAGTTACTCTTCTTCCCGAAAAAATAGTCGGTACATGTCACCTAATTGAGTTTTAGATTGATGGAAAGTAAAGTGTCTGTATTATATGACACGATGCGCACAGTCTTGACATAATAAACAGAAAAAATGCAGAACATCAAAGGAAGGCGAAAATGCCGTTTGCTTATTTTTAAATGGGTTTCAACAGAGAATAATAGTCAAACGTTCAAACTGATTGGGAAAAAAATTGTAAATAGCCAGCTTCTGTATTTTTATTCTAATCTACAAGAAAATGCCTGAAGTTTGTTAAATGATGCACACATCGATGATACAACTTCGCTACCATTTCGAAGTTTCCATTTTTAAATGAAATTGTCATACCCTTAAAGTTAAATTTACTGACAGCTTTAGAAAATTAAAGGTAGCTAACTTTCCTGTAAATCTTTTTCAATGATGAAAATCGTCAGCCATGTTCGGAACATGCGCCCGATGTGTAGCGATGACAAACGCGCGACGCGTCGTTTGGGGAGAGTGCACATCTCGGAATAGTAGGGGCTCCGCCTCCTGAGCAAATTTAGAAATTTAATACTCAAAACTCTTCTAAAGAAGTGGGTATTATTATCTATGAGAGGCAGCGAGCTCGACATGTCTCAAACGGGTTAAGTGTGGCTAGCAAGATGAGTGAGTTCTTGCTGTGTTGGACATTCGTGAAGATCAAGCCATTACATGTCTTTAAATTTCAAGGGAATGGTGTCCCACTCAGATAGAAGTAGAGGAACGGCGTCCCCCCCCCCCCCCCCCCCCCCCCCCCCCCCCCCGTTCCCATATGAAAGCTCACTGTCTTCACATGGAACTTCCTGGGCACTACAGCTCTCTTATTAAGTTAGATTCTCATCATGTGACTCTCACTTTTCGCAAACCATTGATTCTGTCTGGGTTCGCCAATGTCGACTTTCACACCTGTGAAACTGTCCGTTATAATATGAACTGGATATAGCGGGGTATGTGAATTGGATATACCGTGCCGAAAAACTTTCTAAAATAAACACTACTTCCGACAAACATTGGGTGTGTCAAATCACAGTTCATAAAACGCGAATAGTCAAACAAAAAGGACTATCTATTTTTGCCATTGCATTCATTGGAGATACACTAGAAACCATACATTTAAATAAGTACGTTGTGTATTAATGCGAATAGATGTAGTAGTACATATTTTTATTCTTGTCATTTAACCCTTTGAACTCTAGTGGTATCTTCCATCCCAGTTCAATGGCGGCAATAAGAAGAGTCCATATTCATTATTTGGGATAGACCAATCAATATTTTCAACGTGCAGCCTCGGGGCTGCACGTTTAAAATATTGGTTGGTTTACCCCACACATTTACTGAACAGCAATCCCATATAATGACGTTATGACGTGTCATGATCCAAGGCGGAAAAAAAGCCACTGGGGTTGAAAGGGTTAAATGAAAACAGTACGAAAGACCTACTCTGTTATTTTAACTCTTCGCATAGAGGACGACGTCTGCAAAAACGTGTGTTGGATACAGTACGGTCGACGTGGACTGGGCACTTTCCATGGGTGGGCAATTTTCCGAGGACGCAATAGTATTAGATTTCAAAAAACTTCTTTTTGGAATAATCATCAAAAAATTAATTAATGAAGCACGGCGACTGTACTGCAGTCGGAAAATTTCTTTTTTTTTCTCTCCACAGACATAATTTATGACCTCTCGCTGGATCGAGATCGTTCAAATGAGAGGTAATAAGCTTCTTTTTTGTTTTTGAGGTGAAAAATGAACATTGTTGATCACTAAATCTTTTTGCAAATGTGGGGTGAAGGGTTAACAGATGCTCAATTTTTATCTGCTCTACCTCGTTCTGTCCGTGCATGCAGAGTTCTCGTCTTTGATTAATCGGGCATCGGTGTGACCCTTCCCTTATCAAATGTACTGTGACACACAACGTAACAGCTAAATATTACATATATTTTTTTATTATTTTCACTGTGTTTCAACACACAAACTATGTTAATGCGTCATTGGAACCGAGGGTGGGGTGGGAATGTGGAATCAGGTATAATGACGAAGGCTGGTCGATAATCATCAAACATGGAAGCTATACAATCGGCGAGGTTAGTTCTGAAGCTTTATATTGACCCTTCGGTGCAACAAGACGTCATCTAATGTCTATCGAGTGTCACTTTGCAATTTATGATAGGTTGTAAACTTCTGGTCTTAACTCATCCCCGAGTCGAGTGCCCTTTTTGGTACCCATAACCCCTGCCCTCGGCTGCTTCCGGCCTCTTTGTTAAGGCACACCACCTACGACGTTGTAATGATGACACCCCCACCGTAAATGGTTGAGTGCTAGAAGCCGCTATCAGGGCTTTAAAAAAGAGGGTACCAGACCAAAAGCCAACATTGCTCATGTTTCATATTCAGTGAAACGCCTATAATATTTTAGTTATATAAATTTGTTCTGTTGTAAGTTATTGGAGAGTGCCTGTGGGCACTCTCCAATAATTTGTAATCGAACAAATTTTAAATGACTAATTCAGGTCACAAAAAATAACCTAGCCCTCAACCAGTTAAAACAGATTTCACTGTGCCTGCCGAAGATCTTACTGTACATGGTTGTACACTAACCGGACTGTGCACACACTGTGTTAAAGAGTGTAAGCAACACTCGCAGCACACATACACATAGCATCGACAGCCACCCTTACGTTCTCCTACACCGTACTATTGGTTACCCTGATAGGCGCCTGGCTGTGATACTATATTCCTTCTAGATGTTGAAGCAAAAATGGGGAAAAAATAATAAGAATGTGGAGTTTTTGGTGAATAGAGCTGGCCGGTTAATTCCGCTACACGAAATAAAGGGGCTCAACTCTTACCTAACTATCAGATAATTCCTTTCAAAGTTACAGAAACAAAGGTGTTGTTAGGCCCGTTTGGTCAGACTGGATGTTAGTAGGTGATAATTGCCGATTCCAGACCACTTTGTACATGTACCGTACACGTACACGTAGACGTACATGGTGCATTTACCATCGTAGGATTCAGTGTTAAATCGCATGCTTGTTCACAAAAAATGTCGTTTTTTATGGTGGTCCAGAATCGGCTATTATTTTGAGACTCACAGATCGCACTTTTAACGTTCAAATACCCGTTGGCGAACGTGTCGAATGTACAGGTCGCTCAAAAAAGTGCAAAATGTACAAAATTGTACATTAAAATTTTCTTAAAAAATTTTTGTCGACGTTCCCATCGTGGATTAGACCTTCAATCTATCGTTGGTGAACGCGAACAAAAAACGCTTTGCCGATTCCAGACCAGCATAAAAAAAAACGGTTTGCCGATTCTGGACCACTGGTCCAGAATCGGCTATTGCTTTTGAGGCTCGATTTTTAACGCGTTCAGAGGCAAATGCATTTATAGAGGTTTTATCATGTAAAATGTTTTTCCTCAACTGGTTTTTAGTTATTATATTAAAGACAGAAGATTTTTATTTACTTGAAACATAAAAATAATTATACATTTAATTTTGAAAATAATAAATAACTCACATTAGCATACTCAAAGGAAATATTAATAATTTAAAAACGAAAAAATGTTTTTACAGATGGATGCTAAACGTCGAGATCAGCTTTTAAACGAATATGAACGTGCCAAGAAGAGCATTCAATCGGCTGACAGAAGCAGACGTCTTGGAGAGATGGGACTCAGACGCGAAGCCACAAAAATATTTAAACCCGTGACGGAGGTTCAAGAGTGAAGCAAGAAGGAGATAGTTGAAGAACTGAGACCCATAAAAGAGAGTTCTTTGAGAATGGGTTCGTTGCCCGGTAGTTTTACAAAACAGTATTCCTTTCAATCTACACCGGATTACGTTCCCATGAGAATCGAAACCGATGTGAGCGAGAGCGACGATACAGCTTCGACTATCACCTCTGATAGCGTCGCGTCGTCCGAGGATGGTGGTAAGAGAGATCTGTTGTATGGAATTTATAAGGATTCGGACGGTAGAACTTTTGTGGGCGACACAGAAGTGGAAATGGATGATGATGATTTAATCGTCGGTTCGAATAAGTATAAAATAACTGATGGATTGCGCAAATTGCTCCTTTTCGACAAGCCTGGAGATTACACGGAACAGGATTTCGACAATTACGGCGACATTCTGGTTCAGACCCACGCCATGAAGACAAATAACGATGCCAGAGAGACGAGACCCAAAGCCAACAGAGGTTACAAGTGGACGAAAGTGGTGAAACCCATATGGGATATGAATAAGAAGTTCGTCGAATCGGTGACTGGCAAAGGGGTGAAAACCACTTTTCTTCCGAGCAATCCTGACGCTCTGTCTCAGAGATTGAGTTTGTTGATGGCAAGTAGACGTGCTGGTAACACAGGATTAGATAATGAAATAGTTACTATATGTGACGAATTGTTAAGACAGAAGGTTTTGAATAAAAACCATTATAAAAGGTTGATGAACGAATTGAAGGATTGATGTATATAATAAGTAGAGAGAAACAAACAAACAAAATATATAAAATAAAAATAGTAAATTTTACACTAGAATAATAAAAGTATTTAAACAACAAACGATTTACCAGTGAAAACAAAATATATATTATAAAATAAAAAATATGTTGGTGATAAAGAACAGGGGATACGTTAGAACTTACGTTCAAGGCGGTTCTGGCATCATCGATTCTATAATGCTAGCGTTCACGAGTGATGCAGGTAGAAAACTCGCATCGGCCGCATTTGAGGTTGGTAAGAAGACGGCTTTGGATGCTGGTAAGAAAGCGGCTTCCGAAGCTAGTGGTAGGATAGCTTCTGTGGCTGGCAAGAGGGCAGCTGACGCATTGATCGACAAGTTCATCAGTCCACCAGCGAAGCGAGCTACGTTAGAGCGAACACCGAAAAGTTGGAAAGATTTTAAGGATGCTGTGGTACCCATACAAGATTTAGCCAAAATGACGAGTGGATCTGGATTGAAGAGAACTCGCGACGGTGTAATATAAATAAATAATAATATTAAAAACTGAGTTTGATAAAACATAAAATTGTGTTTGAAAGAATCTAAAATAACAACAACAAAAAGTAAACAAAGATGAACATTAAAGATATGTCTTGGAACGACGCCGCGACTAAGAGGTCGAATAATGGGTTCTTTCCCAAAAGCATAAGAGGCTTGATAGTGGGAAAATCGAATTGTGGAAAGACCAATCTGTTGATGAATCTGTTGTCCCGACCCGACTGGTTGGATTACGACAGATTGTTTGTGTTTGGCAAGAGCTTGTTTCAACCCGAATACAGATTGCTTCGAGAATGCATGGATCGTAGATTGCCTAAGGACGTCATAGCCAGAATCTTTGACAGTAGGTAGGAATTCGACAAAAGTGAAGCTTCTCTTTCAACCATTTTGGACGGTGCAGCGATGGAATTGATGAAGAGAAATGCATCTTCGAACGTCGAGTGTCGATTTTATGAGAACACTAGTGACGTTCCGGATCCTAGAGAATTGAAATCGGAAGATAAGAATCTCGTGATTTTCGACGATCTGCTTTTGGAGAGACAGAACCGATGCGAATCGTATTATGTTAGGGGTCCAGATTAGATTGGATTGCCCAGACAGACGATAAGGGAGAACGCTAATTTTCTATGTCTCTTTCGCCAAGATCTCAAGAATCTCAATCACATCTACAGCGATCACGTCACAAACGACATGAGCGCGGCAGAATTCAGGAGATTCTGTAAGAGGGTTTGGGATGGAGGACTTTACAATTTCGTCGTGAATCTTCAAATAATTAGTTTTGAAAAAATAAAAATAAAATTAAATATAATGTTCGAACAAGGAGAATTGTTAGAACGGATAGCCTAGAATACGGCTGCAAAACAATCCATTCAAATCGTGGTGAGTGACGATTCGACTCGATTCGCAACGAAATTCGAACCTTCCATCGAATTGAATAGAGAGAAAAGATACGAGATGGCGTTGGTGAATCTGGAGACTTATTATTCCTTTTCCAACGTCACCGAAAAGAATAACTCATTTAAGTAATCCGACGGAGTGGATTGGTTGGAGATTCGAATTCCCAAAGGAAGTTACGACATAGACGATTTGAACAATTACATTCAAATGCGAATGAAGACGGATGGAAAGGGAAGCAACAAGATCAGACTCGCTCCCAACCCTAATACCTTACAGACGATGTTGGATTTGGAAGATAATTTTCGAGTGGATTTCAACACGGACGATTCTATATTCTATAGGCAAGATGCTGGGATTCAATCGAAAGATGTATCGAGGCCACGCGGCATCTGAAAATACGGTTGACATTCTCGCAGTCAATAGCATTCTAGTGAATGTGGATGTGATTGCTGGAAGCTACGTGAATGGTAGCGCTCAACCAACGATCTATTCCTTCTTTCCAAACATGTCGCTGGGTTATAAGATCGTGGAACGACCTTGAAATTTAGTTTATCTACCAGTGATTTTAGACACATTGTATAGTCTCAAAACCACGTTGACGGATCAAAATGGTGAACTGTTAGATCTTCGCGGAGAGAGGGTGACGATACGATTTCACATAAGAGAAATATAAAAGCCAAAAAAAAAAAATATTGTGTGTATATATATAAATAAGAAAATAAAATAACGCAATATTAATTTACAAAAATTATTTAATATATATATAATTATCATTAAAACAAAAAAAACAATTGAACAAAATATATTTAAAAAAAAAGAATTATGACACAATACTTGGTTAAAAACGTGGACATATCTGCAGGACAGAGGAAGAAACTTAAGAGAGCGTTAACAACTCGAGGCAAGGTGGTGAGATTCAAATTCACGAACGAAGATCTGACAAGTGGCGGTCAGGATTCGATCGCCTGGACCAGAAGTCAAATCAAAAGGATGGAGAAAGCGATTCATGATGGAAGAGGGTTGACGGTGAGATTGAGTCCCGCTCAATTGAGATATAATTTGAGAATGAAAGGCGGTTTCCTACTGCTATTGGCAGGAATCACTGCAAAAACATTACCCTTTGCCTCAAAAGCATTACCCTTTCTCGGAAAGACTCTCGGCATGGGAGCTCTCTCGGGACTCGCGAGTTCGGCAGTTGAGAAATTAATGGGTGGCAGCGGACTGTTTTTGAAGAAGGGAGGAGCCATGTGTCGCGTCCACGTAGACGACAGCAGTAAAGAATTGTATCTAGAACCTGTTAGAGGTGACAACTCTTTGAGTGGAAATGGTCTCTATCTAAAGAGTGGACGGAACGTTGAGCGACTCGGCAAGGGTTTGTTGTTTGGTGAGAATTCGCCATTTAAGAATATACTTATTTTGAATATGTTATTATAATGTAAAAATTATATAATTGTATAAAATATAAATCATAGAAAGTATAAAATAATATATAAAATGGATAAAAAGGTGGAAAAACAATTAGACGATAATAAAGAGATTAGACGAGATAAAGTGCAAAAAAGATGTGGAAAAATGATTAGACGCTAATGATGGATATCTTAGGAAAGAACTGATAAAAGAGTTAAATAAAGATCGGGATAGATGGTTGAAATTTAAAAGAATGAGACGTTTTCCACCGTCACCACTATCTTCTGAAGAGAATGGTAATGATGCGAGTGTTACCGAGAGATGCACAACATTCGTTCATAATTATGATTCGGATAAACAAATGTGTTCTTATAAAAAAAAACGTAACATATCACAAAAAAAAGAAAAGAAGAATCAACGCTGAAATTTGAGAAAAAAGGAAATGTTATTATAATATATGGGCGATAGTGAAGAAGGAAAAAAAAACAAAAAAAAAAGTAATGAGATCTAGAGATGATCAACCTCTCAAGATCTCATTACTTTTTTTTCCAACACGACATGGGTCCCTTCACCTACACGAAACAGTGCGAAGACGAAGACGTGGCTCAAAGGTTCGTGGAAGAGTTAGAATCGAAAATTCAAATGTTATACGATAAATTCAAAACTCCGGCGAAAATGATCATCACGTGAGAGCAGCAGGACGAAAATAACAGAGCCACTGAATGTCACATATGCAGACAATCGTTCGACAAGAATTCAGAGGAAAATAAGAAGGTCAGAGACCATGATCATTACACGGGTCTGCATCGTGGTCCGGCTCACAGCAAGTGTAATTTAAAATATCGAGACGCCGTTTTCTATCCAGTGATATTTCACAATCTCTCGGGTTATGACAGTCATCTGTTCGTGAAAAATCTCAGCATTTCCCATGAAGAATTAAATTGCATTGCGAACAGCGAAGAAAGATACATTTCCTTCATGAAATGGAAGCTCATGGAGAAGAAAAGAGTAATCGACGGAGAGACGTTGAAAGAAAAAACGAAATTCATTTGTAGAGTCATACGTTTCATCGACAGTTTTAAATTCATGTCAACCGCTTTGGAAAAATTAGTCGATAACATGAGCAAGGATAAATTTAAAATCACGAGCGAACATTTCGGAGAATGAGTAGACGTTATGTTGAGGAAAGGAGTCTATCCTTACGATTACATGAATGATCTAAAGAGATTCGACGACACCGCACTACCTTCAAAAGAAGATTTTTATTCAAAATTATACGAATCCGACATTTCCGACAAGAATTACGAACACGCTAAAAACGTGTGGAAATCATTCAATATGAAAACCATGAGAGATTATCACAATCTCTATCTGAAGACTGACATTCTGCTCTTGGCAGACGTGTTCGAAAATTTTCGAGATGTCTGTCATCGAAATTACGATCTGGATCCAGGTTGGTATTTCACCGCACCCGGTCTGGTGTGGGACGCTCTGTTGAAGACCACCGAAGTCCAATTGGAATTATTATCCGACGTGGATATGTTGCTCATGTTTGAAAGAGCTACAAGAGGTGGCGTCTCAATTATCTCCTACAGATATTCTGAAGCTAACAATCCCTACATGAAAGAAGGTTTTGATTCGAAACGGTCGAATAAATACATACAGTATTGGGATGCTAATAATCTGTATGGTTGGGCTATGAGTCATCCTTTACCGATTGGAAATTTCGAATGGGTAACGGACCCAAAAGAGATGCAAAAATGGAGAGACTATGCTTGCATTTTAGAAGTCGATTTGAACTATCTGGAAGAATAACACGATCTACACAACGATTATCCACTGGCTCCCGAACAAATGGAACCGAATGAAGGAGATGAGGAAAAACTCATTCCCAGTTTATTTAACAAACATAACTACGTCGTCTACAGTGAGAATTTGGAACTTCGATTACGGGGTGAAATTAGTCAACATATATCACATCATTCGATTCAAGGAAGACCCTTGGATAAAAAAATACATCGATCTCAACACGAATCTCAGAATTCCAGCCGAGACCGATTTCGAAAAAGATTTCTTCAAACTCATGAACAACTGCGTGTACGGTAAATCGATGGAAAACATCAGGAAGAGAACCGACGTTCGACTCGTCACGTCTGAGAAAAAAGCTAAAAAATTAGTGGCGAAACCCAGTTACAAACACTGAACCATATTCAACGAAAATTTAGTGGCCATTCACATGCAAAAGATGCACCTGAAGTTCGACAAACCGTATTATCTCGGACCGATCATCTTAGATATCAGCAAGCGATTGATGTACAAGTTTCACTACGATTACGTCAAATGAAAACTTGGTGATAAAGCCAAACTACTGTTCACCGACGCGGACAGTTTAGTTTACGAGATAGAGACGAAAGATGTCTACCAAGATATACCTCGGGACATGGCCACATGGTTCAACATGAGCAATTATCCCATCGATCACCTGTCCAACATTCAATCGAATGACAACAAGAAGGTGTTAGGTAAATTTAAGGACGGGAGTGGTGGTAAACAAATCCTCGAATTCGTGGGTTTGAGACCTAAACTGTATGCTTATCGTCTAGAAGATGAAGAGATCAAGAAGTGCAAAGGGGTTAAAGCGTGTGTGGTGAAGAAAAACATCCCTTTCCAAGAGTATAAAGATTGTCTGTTAGGAAGTGGTCCGGTGTATAAGACTATGAAATCGATTCAAAGCGAAAATCACGACTTGTATACCGAAATTGTCAACAAGATTTCGCTGATGGCTGATGACGGTAAGAGATTCATGTTAGACAATAAAATAAGCACTTTAGCACTCAGACATTGGCCTTTGGATCTAATTTTAGACGATAGGATTCAGATATGATTGTGGATGATAAGATTCTAGATATGATTAAGGACGATAGGATTCCAGAAAATCAAGAGGAATTAAACGGATTCAAGATTATGGAAGTCGAGGAATTAGACGGTTTCAAGATTATGGAAGTCGATAGAGTTTGTTTAAAAAGAAAAAGAAAAACAAATAACGTCATTTTAGTGAATTATAATAAAATAAATAAATAAAAAAAAATATATACGCATTTATGAATAAGAAAATAGAGATATCCGTAGAAGGTGTCGTCTTACCTAACGAACCCCTATCCAACATTGATCTGTTGAATGCAGCGAAGGATTTGAAAATCAAAGATTTTCTAGGCGTGTTTTCCAGAGATGCCTTGCCGAAGAGAAGACCTCGACAATCGGAATGCGGAATTTTAAATCTAGACTATTTATCGGGTGAAGGCACTCACTGGGTGGCGTGGTTCAAGAACGGGAAGAAGAAGAATTATTATTTCGACAGCTACGGAATCTCGACGCCGAAAGAAATAAAGAACTATTTCAACAAATCGATGGTTCGTTACAATACAGAATGAGTGCAATCGCCAGATCAAGTGTTTTTGCAGTCACCTGAGTCTCTACGTTCTCAAGAGATGGTCTGAAGGAGATCGGTTTCAAGACATTCTCAATGATTTACATTAGAGAGAGATTTTTTTTTTTATCGTATATAAAGGTAAAAAAATTATATAAAAAATTTTAATCGAATAAAAACGAAAAATAAACATAAGTAAAATAATTCATTTTTAATAAACTGCGTTTGAGATATATTTTTAAAACAAAAATCTCAAAACAACATGCCAGTCGATAAATTTGGTAGAAGTGACGATGAAAGTCAATCTAAAAAGAAGAGGAAGACGCTCGAAGTCGGTGATGGTTACGATGTTGCCAACTTGGACGAACATTACGTTCAGAGATACAAACCTTGAGAGGAACCTTTGAACATGAACAATAAGAAGCTCTACAATCTTCCCGAGCCGATAGATCTCGCAGATGCTGCGATTAAAATATATGTTGACAGGGGGAATGTGGATTTCGAACGAATCATGCTAGATAATTATGTGGATAAAGCCATGACCGACGATCTCGATCTGAAATTTAAACATTTGGTGAACGTCGTGAATCCCATAGATCCCACAACCGCAACCAAGAAATACGCTGACGACTCTCACGCAAGATTCAGCGAACATCTGAGAAATAGATACATTCAGAAAATGATGCACTCAGAACTGAACACCAATTCTAAC
This sequence comes from Pictodentalium vernedei, assembly GCA_031216915.1. Taxonomy (NCBI): domain Eukaryota; kingdom Metazoa; phylum Mollusca; class Scaphopoda; order Dentaliida; family Dentaliidae; genus Pictodentalium; species Pictodentalium vernedei. The sequence goes on along the minus strand of CM062292.1, from coordinate 259,789,944 downwards.
AAGATAACGAACGTGGCCACTCCTACGAATCCCAAGTACTGGCGACCAAACACTACGTAGATCTGGAACAGAGAAAGTCTGACAAACGAGAAATGAAATCGGATCTGAATGCGGGATTCAACAAGATATTGAATCTTTCGAAGGTCGACAACACGGATGCGGACTCAACCACAGTCAACAAGGGCTACGTAGATTCTGCCATGATATGATCACAAGAATACGTAGAATCGCAAGTGGATGATCTCTACCTGAACGAACAATCTGGTGGAACCATGGAGGGTGGTATCAACATGAACGGTGAGAATTTTTTCAGACTCAATCATGATCCCGAATTCGATTCCAGCACAGTCAGCAGGAAGTACGTGGATGACAACTCGGTCTGGAGAAAGGGCAACATCATGGAAGGTAAACTAGACATGGGTGGACACGCCCTCGCAAATCTACTAGATCCAGTGAACATGTCAGATGCCTGCACCCTGATTTCGGTGATGGAGAAAGTCAAATATGCTAGACAATTGATCACCGTGTGGGCTGAGGAGGCTGGCACGTTAGAGGAGGGAAAAACCGAGTGATCTTTCGGAAATGGAGGTAGTGGATGGAAACATGGTCAGGTGGGATATCCCATGCCGTTAGGAGGTGAAATCATTCGAATGAGTCTGGCTTCCTCGGATTTGAATAACAGAGCGGTCGTCAATCTCGTGGTGAATGGAGTAGAGAGCGATAAGAAATACAGCATTGAAAAGACTGAGAATCAACATGCGAATGTTAGCACGTTCGGCACGCCTCTCAAAGTGAATGCCAGAGACAGGATTAATTTCATTACAAAAACCAATAATCCCGAAGCCGTCACTTCCGTGGTGAGTCTACTGATCGAACTAGATCCTTTGAACAAACAGTGAACGCGTGGAAATAATTAATTAAAAAAAATAATGTGTGATTATTAAAAACAAAAAAAAGTAATGAGATTTAGAAAGATGTTCAATCTCTCTAGATCTCATTACTTTTATTTATTTTATTTTTTTTTTTTTTTTAATAATTACTCATTACTTTTTTTTTATTTTGTTTTTTATTTTTTTTCACACACATCTCTCATCGAATGATCGACATCTTATTTCCATCTGATTCGAATTGTAATTCTCTGTCCGACAGGACCAGAGCGAAGGCTTCAGTTTTTCTCGGCACGTTCCTATCGAATTGCATCTTGATCTGAATGTCTAAGACGCTACTCTTGAGTCGTTCACTCTGTTTACTGACGTCGAATATGAACATGGGATATATCAACTTGTATTCACCGGGAGATATATTAGGGTTGCTCATCAATTCATCTAGACTGTGATACTTCTTTCTAAAATCAGCGGCATCGCCGTACAGTCTGCAGAAATCGTTCTTGTTGAACGACGCATTGTAATCGATTGCTGGATATCTCGTGGCATTCAGAAACTTGCATGTTTCTCAAATGGCAGTGATCGAACAGCGATGCATTCTTTTCCTGAGACCCGTCCCTATCGATCTGAAACACGGTCTCTCAGAAGCGGATTTCACTGTCAATCTCCAATCGAAGTGATTCATGGAGAGTGGAATGCTAGCTGTGTCGCACTGTCTCATTCTAAATCCCACAGGTAATTTACTCTTGGATTCTATGACCTTGTAGAGACGTGCTTTTTCCATGATCGAAGGCTCCACATGCGGAACGAACCACGATATCTTGTGTAGAGTTAACTTACCCACATCGGCCACAGGGAGTCTCACTATTGCGTCGTCATTTCCTTTTCGAAACAACGTCAGATTGTGTTTGAATCTGTACATGATCTTGTTGTAATCGTCCTCGAATCCAAAGATGTGTTTCAAAGGTATCCTGAACGAAAACGTTCCTTTAGGTCTGGACGTCTTGACGACGTAGTCGAATATCGCGGCAGCGCCGGCATTAGCAGGGCCGATGGTGTCTTTCACCCACAACTGATTAAGTCCTCTCGATTTCGAAAAATCATCCGGATACGTCAAGAGTCCGAACATCGTGGTGGCCTGACTGGGATGAAACTATCTCTTGTCCGGATAGCATGTATTTTATATTACTGAATAGATGCATAATGGCGTTATTGGCTAGAGTAACCGTGTCGTTGTCGGCGTAATCGCTCCCATCTTCCTTGGTGAGATGTCCCTGCTCCACTATGTAACTCTCGCTAGGATGGACGAATAGATCTTGAGTTTTGACGTTGATTCTTATCTCTCCCGCATTGTTCAAACTCGTTCCGGTTACCGGTTCGTATTTGTGAACCTCATATTCTTGAATACTTTCATCTTTCACTATGCTTTGTGCTATATATAGTATATTTGCCATTTTTAAAGGGTTTTTGTTTTTTGTTTATTAATTAGCTTACTTTTTTTTTTTTATCTAAAAATAGTTTTAATTATTTTTTATTATTATTTTTCTCTCCTATATATATATATATGTGTAAACAAGAAAATGTCAAAGAGAGTGAATAAAAAAAAAATTGTTTTCTTTATCAAAACTTTGTCTTCTGTAATTGTTGTTCGTAAAACGTTCTGATGATCTCTTCTCCATCCAAAGCTTCGATTTCGTAAGTCACCGGATCGGTGTGAAATATTTTGATTATCACGAAGATTTCCGAGGTCCATCAAGTAGTATAACCCTTTTCGAAGTGCTTCTTATAAGCGTAGATTCTCACTCAATCACCGACCGCAAATTTCGGCATTCTAGACTTCTTCCTGATCTTAGATCTCTCAGGATATAGATTCGCGTAGACCCGTTTTTCGTTTCGAGGATCACTAGCTTCCAGGGGAGTCATCTTGATCGATCTGTGTCGCGTGTTGTTGTAATCTTTGACCAGACCGTTCAGAGCGTATGTGTATTTCTTGGTCGAAATTCGCCGTGAAGTATCTATGCATCTTTTCCATCATCGTTCAATTCCAACGTTCCACCACGCTTGCTTTCTCTTCATTTTCGATCGAGTAGAGGTCGACTAATTGATGAACATGCTTGTTGTAGAATCCCTTTCCCTTATCCACGGACAATTTATTTGGTTTTCAAGAAGACAAGTCGAACACGCTCTTCAGAGCCTCGGCGACTCAAGGTCCCGATTTATTCTTCAAAGCTCTGATCCAACCATCGAAATTTATGCACGATGGGTTTGTGTAACTCCTCAGCCAATTCGCTCGTCAATAATCGTTTCTTCTTCTTTTCAGATGTGCTTTTTTTTTTTTGAACGCCCCATCCGAATCGACGTTTCGCACCGATCAAATTGCCGCCCAGCGAACGTTCTATCTTCTCTCTCCTGGTTGGATTCGATATACCTCTCAATTTCGCCAACATGTTTTTATCGCAGACATCATTGCGAGTCTTGGTGTCCGGCGTGGCATAGATCGTGATCATATGCCACCACATCCACCCTATTCACAGATTTGTTCCAAGATTTAGGAGTCAGATTGGCGTTGAGTCTCTTGTTCAATTTCGTTCCAGGTCCCGTGAAACTGTGACCAGGTAGATGCATTTCGAAAGGTAGATTATTGATCATTTTATTCACGATGCCTTTACCTTTGCTCGCGTTCTTTTTTTTGATGAATTGAGTCTTGATAGAACACACACATCGCAAATTCCACGAAGCATCTGTCTGTCATTTTTAATTCGTACTTCTTGAGAATTACCCGTCTCGGTAACTCTCTTACACTTTACACAATACATTTTTTTTGAGAGTTATTTAAATTAATTTCGTTTTTATTTTTATATATAAATTTAATATTTCTTTTTCTAAAAATTCTGTTCTTATTATATATATTTTTTTTTTCAATCGCTGCTCTTGAGTTCTATCATCTTACTGAATTCCTCCCTGGCCTCATTCCTCCCCTTTTCCACGAGAGAATCCTTCATCTCTCCCTTGATGATCTGATGAGTCATGATTCTCACGGCTTCTTTCATGGCTTCGTATTTCGTTTTCTCACCCAATATTGTGAAGTATTCTCCGTCCGATATCCTACCATCTTTCAACGCCATCGAGATCATTTCAGATATCGTGTCGATCTTGGAGTCGTCCAAGACGCGAATCTTGTCGTGTTTCCTCGCCTTCAGATATAATTTCCTACTCAAAAAGTTTCCGAGCGTGCTAAACAATCCAGCAGCAAGAGCCACTCCTTCTACGGTTAACACGATCGGAATACCGACTGCAGTCAACAACAATCCGATGCCGGCCGCGTGTAAACCCATGGAAATCGTGATGAGTGTCCTGTCGATCACATTGACGAATTTCACGAAACGCGAATACTTCTTCTTGAGAGAACGACGAGAATCTCTCTCTTGAGTTAGATACGCATGGATTCTACTGATTTGATCGATGCGATACCTCTCTCCTCTTTCTTTTTCTTCTAGCGACGGTGCCGTCGGCAAACACCATTCGGCTTCTCATCCTCGTCATCATCTAACGTTGGTTACAATTTATTTCTGGTTCTCATTTTTGTGTTTTTTTCTTTCTAATATTAGATAAAAAAATTTATGTGTGTATTTATTTTTATTTTCTATTCTCCCTTATTTTATATCAACGAGAAAACTTAGAAGTATGCTTCATTGAACAATAATTTCATGATGCATCCCTTGTCTCCTAAAGTCAGACTTTTACGCGCCAGATTTCAGTTCTTCCGAAACAGTGGGCTTGTCTCGATCCTTACAAAAGAGTAATCTCTTCCAAAACGCGATCACTTCATCGATTTGAACGCGTTCGAACGCCAGTTCGAAATACTTGATGACCACATCTTCCCTTTCCATCGTCAGACACGAATGATTCTCATGATCGAAGTCTAGGTGATCCCGACATCCGACACATCGTTCTAACAAGAGGCGACCTAGTTGTTCGTTCACACAGAATACGTGGGCTCTCATCAGCATTTTTAAAAGAAACCTTGCTCTAATAGTCTGGAAAGCATTCATGATTTACGTATTTTTTATTATCTATTCGATTTGATATATTTATTTTTAAATAACTATTTATTTATATTTTTTTTTCTCTCCTATATATATATCAATCACTTTTTTATTTCTTTACTATTTTTATTTGAATGAAACAAATTCTACAAAGTGTTTTTATTAAGATTTATTTCACAAAGTTCGCAGTGACAAAACGTAAACAAAGATTTTCCCATCGATTTTCTAATTTTCTAAAACTCAATTTTTTTTTAAGAGACTCAAAAACAATAGCCGATTCTGGACCACTGGTCCAGAATCGGAAAACCGTTTTTTTTTATGCTGGTTTGGAATCGGCAAAGCGTTTTTTGCTCGCGTTCACCAATGATAGATTGAAGGTCTAATCCACGATGGGAACGTCGACAAAAATTTTTTAAGAAAATTTTTATGTACAATTTTGTACATTGTTCACTTTTTAGAGCGACGTGTACATTCAGCACGTTCGCCTATGGGTATTTGAACGTTAAAAGTGCGATCTGTGAGCCTCAAAATAATAGACGATTCTGGACCACAATAAAAAAACGACATTTTTTTGTGAACAAGCACGCGATTTAACACTGAATCCTACGATGGTAAACGCACCATGTACGTGTACGGTACATGTACAAAGTGGTCTGGAATCGGCAATTATCACCTACTGATGTTGATAACTTTAGCTCCAATACTGCAATAAATGTCCAGTTCCAGGAGCATAGATTATCTGGAAAACACTTTAATTTGAGGATGGATTTTCAAATTTATATTGGTGATTTGTTGTTCTAGTTTTAAGCTTCCATTCTTCAAGTGACACTTAAGGGATTATATTCTTCTTTTATGGATGCGCCATTTCAAAATATTACAGATGTCAAAATTTATTTGTGTGGCATGCACATTCTTGGAAATCAACTTCTCAAGTAAGGCAAAGGGGATTTGCTGGTTACAAAGGTACGCTAACGTTTTCTTTGAGGCTTAGCTTGAGGCGTGTCCATAATGGAACCTAGTGTTTCTTTTTCGTTCATATGGAAACATGCATGATAACTTTTTGTCAATGAAACATTTTGTTATATTGTCAAAACAACATCTTCTAGTTTTGTCTTTTTGATGCCTTCATCGGCAAGTTTAAGTCCCTTGTTACGCCCGTTGTAATAATATATATTTACAAACAGGGCCGTATTATTCATAGGGCCGACTAGGCTGAAGTCTTGGGGCCCGCATGGAGAAGGGGCCCGCCATTTTTTTTTTTTTTTTTTTTTTGCTGAGGCACTGTTACACGCGCCTTAGGGCTCAATGGTTAAAGTCACTTTGCGCCATAGCGATAGATGTACATATGTATTTATCCATATATATTCTCTCATAAGTATACTATATATATACTTATATACAGTACATTATTTTAATGCCTATTTAAATAATATGTCAAGTAGTGAGTAGAATTATTCAGGAGACCCGCGAAATGGATATAGCGCTATGTACTACCGTACCAGGGTTAGGTTGTCAGCTGTAGTGGGTGAAAGATTGAAGTGCCGGAGAAGTGCATAAAACCCTAGGGGCCCGGCCATGGGTTAATACGGCACTGTTTACCAACATTATGAAAGAAGGACTTTAGATCGGTCTAATTTGAGGATATCACAGACTCACCAAGTCAGCTGCTGTTTGTCCCCATTGAAGATGATATATTTTTTGTAATAGCTTTCCGTAGCTTTATTGTGCCTCTGAATATCTATTAACCCTTTTGGGATAAATTCCAACCTTGATATCTTTTACTGCAACGGAACCCAAAATGCTGTCTCTGTGTAAGCCTGAAGTTACATTATAAAGCACCTTTGCAGTTGTTTCTAGGCAAGTCTTGCTGCCTTTATAGGCCTAGAAACAAGTGCAAAACCATAGGATGTAGCCTATCAATGTGTACCAAATATGTACAAAAACCTCAAGGTCTTTGAGAGTAACTTACTTATTAAAATTGGATGAAAAGCACGCCCCCGCCCCAGCCCCCCCCCCCCCCCCCCACCAAAAAAAAAGAAAAGACAATAAAAAATCTAACTTCTATGCTCTCCAATTTTGTAACATTCCTGTAATTTAGGGACATCGGGTACCTCTGAGAGATTGGCCAAATAAAAATGTCCGCAATGAATGGCGCTCTTTAACTTCGAAATCCTTACCTGCCCCACCCTAGTATTATCCGGTATAACATACAATGATCATAACTGAAAATTCAATCTCCAACCTTGAAATATGTCCATCTCCTTAAAAATTAAGGTTAAACTATATATACTCTCCCAAAAAAAGAAAGTGTGCATGCTAAAAAATAACACTAAAAAAATATATAGATCATTTTCATTCATGGAAATTTTATTCAATCACAGATGAATCAATTTGTGATCAACACGAGAAATTTCATTACGCTACGACGAATACTCTTGGTGCCATGGAGAGTCAAAGACACTAAGGGTCAAACACAAAAGTCACACACTCAATATCTGGTATGACCTCCGTCTGCATCGACTACTGCTGTGCATCTACGCCTCATGGAAGCGAACAAGTTAGCATGGAAATGTTGTGGGATGTTGTTCCATATTCTGATAAGCTGTCTTTGGAGTTCCACAAGCGTTGACGGTGCATGGGGAAGCCGGCGTAGCTGACGTTTCATTTCGTCCCATACGTGCTCAATGGGTGAGATAACGGGCGAATTTGCGGGCCAGGGAAGAACATCCACTTGTTGTTGCTGCAGATACTGTTGAACAACACGACCTGCATGGGGTCGGGCGTTGTCCTGTTGTAGAATGACGCCGGGGCCGTGACGTTGCAGAAATGGGACAACAACAGGTGTAAGCACTTCGTCACGATATCTGGCTGCATTGAGATTGCCATCAATAATGACCAGCTCAGTTATGTTACGGCCAGTGATGCCACCCCACACCATGAGAGACCCTCCCCCATAACGGTTTCGCTCCACGAGACATGGATCTGCGTAGCGTTCGTTTCGACGTCTGTACACTCTCTGGCGGCCATCTGATGATGAAAGATGGAAACGACATTCATCTGTGAATAAAACACGTCGCCACCAGTGTAAGGGCTGCCTGAGATGTTTTCTACACCACTACAGTCGAGCACGACGATGGCGTAACGTCAAAATCGGACGAATTGCAGGTCTTCGAGGACGTAAGCCGTATTCTCTCAGCCGATTGATTACTGTTTGAGGATGTATCCGTCTCAGGTTAGGGATGTTCCTGGCTGTCGTCGTTGCCGTTTGTTGTCGGTTCCGGAGATGGACGACACGGATATACCGATCTTGTGCAGGGGTGGTAACTCAGGGTCTCCCGGAGCGGGGTCGGTCTCGAACGTCATCATGTTGTGCATGTCGATGGATTAGCCTGTCTGCAGTGTTACGGTGGCAGTTCAAATGCTGGGCAACCTCTCTGTGTGTTCTGCAAGCTCTAATCATACCCAGGGCAAGGAGACGTTGATTCATTGTCAATCTTGGCATGCTAATGTGGAGTCGTTTTAACAGCAGCGCAAGTTTGAATGTGAACGATAGGGAGGCCTTACTTTAGTGTTTAAATACCCAACGATTCACACTGCTGCATGAATTTTCAGACTCTCCACGTGCAAAACATGCCTTTTCACAAACGTGCAGCAGGTCATTTAACGTTAATGCAATTTTAACGGGGAAAGCTGTTTTTGTGTTCAATATAACTTATTCATGAACAGGTTAACACTCTTTACACATACGAAATTATTTTTTTGGAGTTTGATCAATTTCTGCAATGCACACTTTCTTTTTTGGGCGAGTATATATAATAATGCAGTGGATAGTGTCGTTACAATAGCCACGAGTTCATCACTTTTGTTCGAAATCCTTCAGAAAACATAAATATACAGCTATTGACCAGACCTGTCTATAACTGTTCTGCCCCTTCGCATACACCTGTGTTGTGATCGTTTTTAATCATCAGTAACAATTGTTTGGCAAAACTAGTGCTTTTAATATGATTTGACTGCAAATAGGCATTTGTGTTAATCGTGCCTGTAGGCCATGTGGGTTATGTATGGGAATATAATTGTTAAACGTGTAACTCGTGCGAGAAGCTTCATCACATCGGGACAATACACAGCTGTATAGTGCGCAGTGTGCCTAAGTTCTGAGCTGCTCTTTTGAAGTCTTCCTATACATGTTACGTGCAATTAAAACAAAAACCCTGGAACAAATAAGCATATTTTATGTACTCAGTATTCCCTGGGAGAGAAAATCAGCATGCACATGGGTTCTGAAATTTGTTTTCCTACAATAATAAGTAATTGTTTTCTAACCACCTCCCCGTATCACTGAATCCTTGATTCCAAATCACTGTGAGGTTAATGTGCATGCAATAAGTAAGATATTTGAAAACAGTACTACTTATTGGTTATTCTTGAACTTCATATTGAAGGGTCATAGGTTCGTTCGATTCTGACTCATTTCGTCAACATGCTAACCCTACTCGAGTGGAGTTAGTACGTTGGGGAGTCTGAAAATTGCTCGCCTCTGCTCGGTGGTTCTCCGGCTTCTTCCACCCGTAAAACTGTCCGTCACGAGGTGACCCTGGCTATTGAAAGTGTCGTTAAACTCCAAATAAATAAATCATTGCTTGATTAGACTGCATGTGCTGGTCTCTTCGTATCAGTTTTCACTGTAATAGAGTCATTAACTGGTAGAATGCTGGAAGCCCAAATTTGGGCTTTACTAAATACCACAGGCTGTGACTATAACATCTATACTCTACTGATGGTGATTTCATATTGACTCTGGCAAGAATCAAATTTTATTTTGGTCACCTTGCTCAGTTACATTTGATTGGATAGTGCCCCCTGGCAGTATCCAATCAAATGTAACAGAGCAATATATGGTGAAAAGAAATCTGTGGTCAAGAAAAATGTAGCACTGTACCAGTTAAAGATATTGTTGTCTCAATATAAATATGACAACACCTACTATCGTCTCTTGAAAGCACAAAAGGTACCAACTGCAATTAATTCTTTCGATGGACGATATTGAGCTGGAGTTTATAGTTTTGGAGTTATACGACCCGACCAGTCCAAAAATCCTTGTGCTGCCAAATGTCAAAATCGGCACTGTCCTGTTTCATCCACCTTCTCATAACAACACTCATACAGTTCGTACACATTCCAAGCAATAAATACACTCACTGCAAGTCCAACTGAATTTAAACGGCCAGTTTGTTTACAATAATCACATTCATCGTTGTCAGTGTCAACAACTAGTTTAATACACAGCGTGAAACTTAATTGTAAATATTTCATACAGTTAACGATAATTTCCCGATATAGACAACCGCAATAATAAAGAGGTGAATACTGTCATAGGAAACCACGTGGCTTACTGTATGATCTGTATTCTATTATTAATAGCAGGTAGAAACATTAATTCCAATCAGGCATGCACATAGACTGAAACTATAAGCACTGAGCTGAAGGTGTGCTCGCCATTCGTTGGCATGGGTGTACTAGTATCCAACCTCCGGCGAGTTTTCAGTGGATTTAAAAAATCGGACCCCGCGCGGGTTTTAATGTTGGGATTAGATGCGGCAGGTAATGTAGTGATAGTATATAAACTGTATTTGACGTTTCCAGTGCCGAGCTCATTTTTTTCATCGAGGGAATTCAATGGACTTGGAACTGGTCTGTAAAGGCTACCTAATAAAAGGTCACATTAACTGTTTTTCAAGCTAACTCTTTCCGAAGAACACTTAACCAGAACTTTAACCGAGAAAAAAGGATATGTAATGCTGATGTGCTTACCCGTGTTTGGGCGACTTCTGAGTTGAATAATCGAGAAGACAGTGGACGTTGTTTATTGACTTTCTGTTGTCAGTGAAATGATGTGGTGGAATACATGGTTGGAAAGAGCACATGGTGATCTTTCTAACAATGTACTCGCACCATTTCATCACCAACGTTAATGAACACCTAATTGCACAACAATTACAAAGTAAAACATCGTTCTGGGAGAATTTATTAACGAATTTTATTATGTTAGAGTACGATGGTGCTGTGTGCTGCCACTTGCGTTCAGCGGATACTAACCTGTCCGTACCGGAGAAGTAAGAGTATTTGACAGTTACTCAATGTTGCACTCTGGTTCTCAACGGGAAACTCCGTGCCGACACGATATGACCCAGGTTGTAGAAAATGTCGTTAACCCTTTGAATACGAGCGGCCAATTTTTCGTCCAGGAACATCATACGTAATAATTTAATTAAATAGGTTGGATGCTAACAGCATGTGTGTGGTAGACCAATCACTATTTTCAGCATGCAAACCCAAGGCTGTATGTTGAATATATTAATTGGTCTACACGTAAATAATGAGAATGGACTCTTTCAGTTGCTACCATTGACCTGATATGGAAGATACCACCGGGGTTCAAAGGGTTAAACCCAAATAAACAAACAAACGATAACTAATTCTAATGTCAGTTCAAACGCTCTACCTTGCTAATTGCCTGATCTATAGAAATTTGGACACACGAAAAATCTATCAGCGTATTTACTTTGAGGCAAACTAAAGGCAAGTGAAACGATCGTTTCCACAAGTTTGACATGGCTGTTGTCATGTCGTCTGTCGACGAACTTGATTTCATTTCTTCTTTCTGTGAGTATTTTAAAAGAAGGCATCTACTCTCCCCACTGAGAATGATTTAATCGAGTTTATCCCATTATTGAGAAGCGATAAGCTTTGTATTTGAAGAAAAAATGACAATAAAGTGTTCAAGACAATGCCCATCTGTAAACTTCGCGAGTTTAAAATTTCTCTTTTAAGAATTACTCTCGTGACCAATAGTTTCTGATAACGAATATGAAGTCCAGAAGTTGACCTCTTTCGAATACACAGCGCCTGGATCAGCTGCATAACTCCCGCAACGTCAAGTAGATCATTTCAAGTTGGAAAAACATTTTCTTCACTAAATTGATATGTTGCCTGCTTGTCACTGTACATATCACACCAAAACTATATTACGGCCTTAGGGTTCAAGTTTGGACTACAGATTTGCCGGCGGACATAATCCTGTAACCTTTTTGTGGACGAAATCGGCGTGCGAACACAATCTTCTTTGCTGACCTACTCAGCCAAGTAGGAGTCATTTTCGCTCTGCTGCTTTTTTCCAAATGGTTCGTAGGTCGCGGTGTTTCACTGTCAAATTAGATTTATAACACATTCCTGACTTATATCGTAATGAAAATCATCTCCCTTGTCCCTTGAGATTATTGGATGATCGAGAATGGTCCACTGAAAAAGCAAGTAATTGTTAAGAAAACAGCTATTACATCAGTATGGAATAAAGCCATGCTTCTCTTCGTTACTTTTAATAAACTAAAACAACAACACTCCGAAAACTGCCTGTTGTTTTTGTTTATTAAAAGTAATAAAAGGAATCATTGCCATTTATGGCAAACCAATTGGAAGCAAGAAGTTCACAGATAATTGTTGCGGAATTAAGTAAAAAGTCTATCGATCTGAGATCGTAAATTCTGACTTCAAGCGTTGTGATTACTGGCAGTTCTGTGAGGTCCCACCAGCACGTGTCGTTTTGTGATTCCTTTACCGGACAATATAAGACACAGGCTCCAGATTCTTGGTTCAGTAACTTCACGAACTTGTCGTGTACATCAGAACGAAGACCGGTTTCAAATTATCTACTATTTTAATTAAACTAAGCAATCAATTATTCTATAATAATTCCCGACTAAACTGTCGTTGTTTCTGGTATAAAATGTACATGGTAACAAACAACAAAGTTCATACCTTCAGTCGTAGTGGCGGCATCCAGGGTTTCTTCTTGTAGACCGTTGTGAGTTCGTCAGGAGACCAGAGACAACTTGTCTGAGCAGTCAGAAATTGGTGCTTATATACACCAAATTTCTGATGCAATACCTGGGGTACGTGACGACCGTCAGCAAATTCTCCCCGAGTTTTGGGGAATTTAGGAAAAGTTCCTTGATGTGGCGGTCGCCATTTTGTAGACTCTATTACTGCCACGCAGACCGTCGATCAGTCTGCATGCAGCCCATGGAATCTCGGCTATCGAATAGTATTCTGCCGGGCGTTAGTTAACCGGCAGAATGTCCTGGTGACTTGTGTAATTTTGCAACTATAAATCCCCAGATATCCGGGGAGTCTCACCAGGTACATGTTATGATTTGTTGGACAGTTAGAACACCAACATTCCAGGGAATACTGCCGAATGTTTTTGTTCCATCTATCAACAAATCCTACAATGTTACTGCCTGTTGACAATATTGGCCTGTAAAGGTATGCCTAATACTGTCAACAGAACATCTGGCTTATACTCTGGCCGCCAATTTATACGATTCCATGTAATTATCTTGTATTTTCAAATCTGTTAATAAACTGTTAAATAAGTTAAATAAACTTGAGTCCACTGAGTTCCCAAACAAAACCCCATATCACTTTTATGAGCTCGAGCTCGTACCTCGAGCTTGCGGGCTCAATTAACTCCTGTAGGCTCACTTCGCAACATAATCCGTCATCAAGGGTATCTATCAGTATCACACCAACCAACACACAGTACGTCCACTTTGACTCTTTGTTCAGCGAATGTGTTTTTACAGTAATTTGCTAGATTTTATTCTTCCCAGGAAAAAACTAGCAAACCTCACCTGTTAGACATCTATATTAATGGAAACGACAGAGTCTGTAAACTCTGTATTACATGTCAGGATGCGCACACTGTTGATATAAGTAACAGAAAAAAGTCACAGAACATTAAAAGATGCCGTTTTCTTATTTTTAAATGTGTTCCAAATGAGAATAATAATCAGACATTCAGATTAACCCTTTACCCAACAAATCGCCCGCATCGGCCCGCGTAATATGCAAATGCAAATATTATTTTTCAAAAAAATTCAACAAAACCATATCATGTGACCCCTCGTTGGAACGAGCTCGTCGAGCTCGTTCCAACGAGGGGCCACATGATATGTTTTTGTTGAAATTTTTTGAAAAAATATAAAACATTATATTTAAAATAATAAATTTTGATATCGTCTGCGTTGGGTAAAGAGTTAATTGGGGGGAAAGTGTAAAAAGCCATCTTCTATATTTTTATACTATTCTACCTGTTGACCCGACAGAAAAATGCCTGAAGTTTGTAAAAATGATGTGCACATCGATGATACAAATTCGTCAACATTTCGAAATTTCAATTTTTATATGAAATTCCCATACTCTCAGTATTAAATTTCCAAACAGCTTTAGGAAATTAAGGGGTGCTAACTTTCATGTAAATCTCTCCCAGCGATGAAAATTGTCAGCCATGCAGGTTTTTGTCATGGGAGCCGCGAAAATCGATCGATTGGCGAGGGGATGTAAATGATTTATTCCGACTGTAATGGCGGCTCCTGTCCTGATCAACCAATATTCCAAATACATCACCACGGCATGGCTTCGTAGATGGTATGCCTTGATGATGTAGTCGGAATATTTGTCAGACAGGATTACAGCTAAAAACCTCAAGACTGCTGGGAAATGTATTAGTGAATAAATAAAATATACATGCAGTAGTGACGACGCATCTTCTCATTTTAATTAACATTTATTTTATTTTCTTTCGTTTTTCTTCCCCCACAACAAATCGTATTCCCACACCCACTCGCCGGAAATGGTATTCCACTCTCAGCATCGTATTCTGCTCTCAGCGATGACGGACTATTTTTTTTTTTTATTGTTTACATATCGGTTTAGTTGAATTAATAAAATAGGGTTGATTTGGGAAAACAAATAAGGAGGAAATAAAATAAATTCAAACGTTCGCTGCTCGGTTTCGAGTACGATTTTATCCCCTCGTGGGCCGCGCGGATAATCCTCCACGCGCCCATCTCGAGGATAAAAATCGCACTCGAATCCGAGCCGCGAACTATTGTCTATGTATCCTACTGGTATTCCAAATTTGTCAAGCAGGGCACCGAATAGCCCAAATCGGATAATGCAAACCACCATTTGTATGACCGACTGTGTGTGTGACACAAGTCCAAGTATCAAATCTAGTCTTTTGAGACAGTACATGATTACTAGCAAGAGAGACAGAGGCGGTTGACCGTATGGTCCACTATGAAAACTCTCGGGAGACCCATATTGGGTTCTCCATGAGGCCCCCATAACTGATGTGGCCCAACACCTGTGAGTTAAAATGACCAAAAGGCGAAAAGGATGTGATTGCATGGACTGCCAGCATATCGAAATGTTCTCTATGTGGATTGCCATTGGCCCCCTAAACTGATGGAGTCCAACATCTGCACGTGAAATTTCGTGAAAATGACCAAAAGGCGAAATGAATCTGATTGCATGGACTGCCGGCATATCGAAATGTTCTCTATGTGGACTACAATTGGCCCCCCAAATTGATACAACCCAACACCTGTGCGTGAAATTTCCCGAAAATGACCAAAAAGCAAAATGGAGCTGATTGCAGAGACTGTCGGCGTATCGAAGTGCTCTCTATGCCAGCAGTCAAAAGTCTGCCGCTGATCGCTCAGATGAAAGGAAACAGCGTTCCTTCATTTTCAAAAATCGAAATTTTCTCCGACTGGCCCCCCATTTAGACATATTGATCGATGAAGATGATACAAAAATGCCATCGAAATATCCTGGACGTACACTGCCATTGATCATTGATCGGTCAGATGCAAGAGAGCAGCGTTCATTCAGTTCGAAAAATCAAAATGTTCTCCGGGTCTGGAGCTCTCTTCGTGCATTTCCCGGTAACTTTTCTTGGCCCAGTTCGCCACTGAAGAGAGACATGATAGTCCAGACGTCAATCCTGACGAATATGTCCCGACTAGATTTAAATCGTGTTCGTTCATTACTCTAATGTGATTATGTAAGGTACAATGAGACCGTACAATAACTTATATCAATTAATACCATACATTACTTTAAGGTACGGACGATGTAAACGCTATATAATGCACGAGAACAAATGCGACGTGTGCTAATTAAAGAGATTTTTAAATACTATTGAAAACAGTCTACGTGGGAGAAGATTTATTTTGTGCATTGTTGGCAGAACCCAGAGGCGGAAAGTTCCACGTTGGCTCCCTTCCCGGATGTTAGTTTACCAGGATATTGTTAGCGGGTTAGGTTTAGCGTAGAGGTGCAACACGCCCCGAAATTAGACAACAAAATTGAATAGATTAGATGCACATTTTTGTGTTCTAATCGTAAAAAATTGCTAAGCTACTGGTAATCATGGTTGACAATTTCCATCATTGGAACAGATTTACAGGAAAGTTAGCTCCCTATAATTTCCTGAAGATGTCAGTAAATTTAACACCAAGGATATGGGAATTTCATATAAAAATGAAATTTCGAAAGGTTAGTGAATTTGTATCATCGATGTGCGCACTGTTTCAGAAACTTCTTGCATTTTCCTGTAGAGTAGAATAAAAATAGAGAAGATTCGTTCTTTAACCCTTTACCAAACACGAGAAGCAGACGACACTTGCAAACAATATTCATGAATAACTAAATATTTTCATTCTTTGTCTCAAAAACATAGCTTATGCCCCCTCATTGAAACGAGCTCAACGAGCTCGTTCCATTGAGTGGTCATAAGCTATGTTTTTGAGACAAAAAACGAATAAATAATAAAAACTGAATGGTGATTTTTGTAAATAGCGCTGGCCGGTGTTGGCCGTTACGTTGGGTAAAGGGTTAACAATTTTTCCCAATCAGTTTGAATGTTTTGCTATTATTCTCGATTGAAACCCATTTGAAAATAAGAAAACAGCCTTTTCACCATCTTTTGATGTTCTATTCTTTATATGAACAGTGAGCGCATCGTGACATATAATACAGACACTGTCCATTAATATAAAAGTCCAGGAGGTGAGATTTGTTAAAAAGAATTTCCTGGAAAGAGTAAATACTTGCAAAAAACCAGTAGTTGCTTCCAGTTTGCTTGCCCTAAAAAGCTGTCTTTTGTTTTGGGTTATTAAAAGTAACAAAAGGAAACTTGGCTTTATTATCTACTGATGCAATAGGTCTAAAGTCGATTTTCATGACGATTTTAGTCAGGGATGCCCTCAGAAGCAACCTTAAAGAGTAATCCAAGTCATTCAGCTTCGAGGGAAGAAGTTTTAAATTGAAGTTATCTGGGCTCAATACTGAAACGGTGTTCCAATTCAATTTGATATCCTATGAGAGATATGACAACCGGTTTAAGTGATGAAACTTCTTAGTCATTTGTCCACCAGAAGCTCATAAATGGATGAATCAATGTCAGTGCCACGTAAACCTCATATCCACTTTAACCCTTTACCCAACGCAGATGATAATCAAATTTATTATTTTAAATATAATTTTTTTAAATTTTTCAAAAAATTTCAACAAAACCATATCATGTGACCCCTCAATGGACCGAGCTCAATGAGCTCGTTCCAATGAGGGGTCACGTGATATGGTTTTGTTGAAATATTTTGAAAAATTCATTTTTTTCAACTGCTCAATTTGCATATTACGAGAGCGGACGCGGGCGATTCGTTAGGGAAAGGGATAAAGATAAGTCAAGTTTTAATTTAGCGGAAAGAGGAAGGCTTAGTTAGGCTTAGTTAGTTGCCGGTCGAAACGACACAACTGACCGTTGCAGAACATTTTATAGTCCAAACCTGTACCCTAATGCCGCAATATATATTTTTAGGTGTGGTAGGTCCTAGGGGTCCAACTCATTCCATATAAGTTTGTCCACTAGAAGCTCATAAATGGATGAATCAATGTCAGTGCCACGTAAACCTCGTATCCACTTTAACCCTTTACCCAACGCAGACGATATAAAAATTTATTATTTTAAATATAATTTTTTTTAAATTTTTCAACAAATTTCAACAAAACCATATCATGTGACCCCTCATTGGAATGAGCTCGTTCCAGTGAGTGGTCACGTGATATGGTTTTGTTGAAATATTTTGAAAAAATTATTTTTTTCAACTGCTCAATTTGCATATTACGCGGGCGGACGCGGGCGATTCGTTAGGTAAAGGGATAAAGATAAGTCAAGTTTTAATTTAGCGGAAAGAGGAAGGCTTAGTTAGGCTTAGTTAGTTGCCGGTCGAAACGACACAGCTGACCGTTGCAGAAGATTTTATAGTCCAAACCTGTACCCTAATGCCGCAGTATATTTTTAGGTGTGGTAGGTCCTAGGGGTCCAACACATTCCATATAAGTTTATTGTCGATGAACATGTTCCCTATTTGATTGGCACACCTACCTCGCCTCATTGGAGCAATACACCGTATCCTGGCGCCCTGTGGTCGAAGATGTATAGTTCTTGGTCGCCACTTTGATATCAGAAATTATCGGTCATCAGATTTTTTCTTAAATGATAAGTTTTTAATTCGCGAAGCGCTTTGAAAAGACAAAATACCACCATGTCTCTTTACATAGTAAGCGTTTGGATCTCGGAATACCGAACGTGAACAGACCCAATCGATTAACGTTTCCTATGTAAACAGACCCGACCGAATTTTGTACTCTCAACTAATGTCGAGTAATTGTCCCACAGTGCCAAGACAGTTGTGTAAATTTATTTCTGAAAAATGCCCACACATCACTACAATTTACTTTTCAAATGACAGTCGTATAGATTCTATCCTTCCCATGTATCGATGGCTCCGGTGTTCGCAGTCGTTCTCCTCACATGCACTTGCCACCTTAGAAGAAATCAGAAGTAACGAAAATACGTTTTTTCACTATTTATAGTATAATATATTATATTTTACTGAATATGTTAAATTCTTCTAATGCGAAGAGTGCCTGTGGTACTCTGAAGAGACTCCCTTTTTTAGGAAAGACTTTCCAGAGAATAAGGAGGGGTGTGGGAGCGGTTGTTGGAACAAGAGTTGGAATGTATCATGCAGTATTCTATATTAAATGCAACAAAAGACCAGAACTAAAGTTTTTTGGTTCAAGTTCTCCAGCCACCACTTACATTATAATCATTTCATTGAATCTAACCTCTAGATGGCGGCAACATTGGCTGGGTGCTAAACAGTTTGTACTGGAAGTATTTTGGCTTCGATGTTTCATAAAAGTGGCAAATGCATTCATCCAAAGGAACCTGGAGTCTTAATCAATGGTTCAGTGTTGAGATCAGTTTAATCCATTTACCCAATGTAATGGTCAAAACCGGCCAGCGTTATTTACAAAAAATCGCCATTCATTTTTCATCATGTTTTCATTTTTTGCGTCAAAATCATAGCTTCTAATCTCTCGTTGGAACGAGCTCGTTGAGTGCGTTCCAATGAGGGTTCATAAGCTATGTTTTTGTAGCAAAAAAATGAGAAAAAAAATTAGTTATTCAATAACTTAGTTTGCAAATGTCATATGTGTTTCAAGTTAACCCTTTACCCAACGTAACGGCCAAAACCGGCCAGCGCTATTCTCAAAAATCGCCAATTAATTTTCAAAATATTTTCATTTTTTGTCTCAAAAACATAGGTTATGACCCCTCGTTGGAACGAGCTCGTCGAGCTCGTTCCAACGAGGGGTCATAACCTATGTTTTTGAGACAAAAAATTAAAAAATTTAGTTATTCAAGAATTTTTTTTGCAAGTGTCGTCTGCTTTTCATGTTAGGTAAAGGGTTAAGTAAAGGTTTAACGACTTCAGATAGTTCAATTGAAGTCTGAACGTTATGGTTCGCCGAGTTGTCCACCAACATAAAAATCTTATTCAGTTCTGCACCGTTGGATTGATGTGTGGAAAGAGTAAACATAAATTTAATAGAATCACCCGTCAATACTTTGTCGTTCCCGACGATGCGTTTTCTCATTAGTTCATTCAAGTTGAAGTGAAAACCAAGTGGGTTGGTTTTCTGTGTGGATTCAGTTCACTGAATGCTCATTGACTATACATTTTCGTTCAGATTTAGCTGTTTGAAAATCGCAGTCTTTGATTCAATTTTACAACCGTACTACTGGTGTTGGGTTGTTGATTATTGGGATTTATCGACACTTTCAACAGCCAGGGCAACACCATGTCAGGCAGTTTTACGGGTGGGTGAAGCCACAATACCCAGAGAGAACCATCGACCTGCAGCGAGCAACTGTCAGACTTCCCAATATACTATTTCCCCACAAGCATAGTTAGCAGCCGTTGAAATCAAGGGCATCATCGACGTACAGTACGCCTAAGTATACAGGCCACTGTGCCCGAATGTCTGCAATCGGAATTAGGTGTCTTGCCCAAGGATGCAACTCAGTTACCACTGGTCAGAACATGTGTCTCCATTTTCTCGAATCTCCATGCGACATTTAGTGTCTCCATGGGACCATCAAAGTTCGTCTGTAAATCCCTACGACTTTTATCCCAATTTATTTATTTATCAGGGTTTAACGACACTTTCGACAGCCAGGGTCACCTTGTGGCCAGCAGGTTTAGACAAATGGCAAGAAAGTTTGCTTGTATTGCACTTTGTCTTCATTACATTTTGTTAACTCTTGAATAATCCTGAGATAATTTAACTCTGTTCACACTGATGTCGAAATTTCGAAATTTCACCCTGCGCAGTTTTCCCATAATGTCACTAGGAATTGGACCAATCCAATCGTGTTTTTTGTTCCCAATACATAGCTTATGACCCTTATTGAAACAAGCTCTGTGAGCTCGTTCTAATGAGGGCCCATACGATATGTTTTTAAGACAAAAAATTAAAAACAATACTACAATATGAATGGTGAGAGTTGTGTAGATAGTACCGACCGTTTATTTGTTGTTGTTGTGTTTTTAGTCATTACGTTGGGTAAAGGGTTAACCCTTTAGCCAACCTAACGGCCAAAACCGGACAGCACTATTCTCAAAAATCGCAAATTAATTTTCATTATTTTTTCATTTTGTGTCTCAAAAACATAAGTTATGACCCCTCGTTGGAACGAGCTCGTTCCAACGAGGGGTCATAACCTATATTTTTCAGACAAAAAATTAGTTATTCAAGAATTTTTTTGCAAGTGTCGTCTGCTTTTCATGTTAGGTAAAGGGTTAAGCGACTTGTGGGACAATAAAATACTAAAATAAATTTTTAAAAATTCCAACCGAACGAACCTATTTTTCTATTGAATGTAACCAGAACCAAACCATTTATTTTGTTTCGTCTTAATTATTTTATTAAAGAAAACTTAAAAGGGGTGTATAAAAAAGATGTTGCCGGAAAAGTTAATGTAATTTTTTTTCGGATCACTTCAATATTCAGTTTGTTTTATACGTTCCAACTTATTTTGACTGGTTATGTACTCGAATGTATATATCCCATTGCGTGCTCTTGAACCAAAACATTTTAATTCGTTTTTATACGTATTCAGGGCCTTTGTGATGCCATTACGGGTGAATTATCTTCTAATATATCAGTATTGTGTTAATTACACCCGAGTTCAACGTTTACTGATTCCCAGAGCGTTTCGAGAAGAAAATCAATGTTGTTCACTGTTCTCTGTTGAAAATATGTACGTGCATTTAGAGGACATCGTCCCCTGATTTCCAATCTGCTCTACAGTACGTGGAGAGTGTATTATCACTAAATCACCCACAGAGTGGAGATTACACCCATGCAATAATTGCAAATTTGTTGCAAAGCATAACCTGCACAAGTAAAGTTTCAACCAATGGACCTCCGGGTTAAACCCGGAGGTCCATTGGCTGAAACATTGCTTGTGTTTTTTGTCGATATGTACAAAATTTGAAAGTTATAGCTTGGGTGATATCTCCACTCAGTCGGTGATTTAGTTACAATCCACTCTCCACGTACTGTATGTGTCTACTGGCACATAGAACACACTGGGACTCAGGGGACGACATGTCACAAATTGAAACAGTGTACGAATGAAAAGGCATTTCTTTATGAAATTATATGAGGTGGTTGATGCCTTTCTCTTCCTCAGGACTGCTTCCACTTCTGCCGTTTGTTTTTTTTTTTTTTTTTGCATTCGACCTTCCTGGACACCCACCCAACCCTAATTCGCAAGATCTTCCTTATTTTCCGCATGTTTTTTTCCGACAATGTTTGGAAACCCACCCCACTCAGCATCATATTTTAATTTTTTAGCACTTTTTCCAGACTTTTCTGCCTTGTCAATACATGATAATTACTTTACTTTTTTTACTTAGGCCTATTCACTCCCGAGGAGCATAGGTCACGGTCGAATCTCTTCTATTTGTCTCTATCTTGGGCTGCTCTTTCCAGATCTTGCAACATTAGGCCATCTGCTGACATCTCTTGCTCCAAGTCTCTTCGCCAGGTGCTTTTCGGCCTCCCCCTTTTTCGTTTTCCTAGAGGATTCTATCTGAGAGCCCATCTAGTGATGTTTCGAGGCTTCCTCAATGTGTGACCCATCCACGTCCCGTGATAATATAGTACTTAATTGGTAGAGTGCTGGAAGCCCATATCTTGGCTTTACTCTACAGTGCCAGTTCTCTAACTCAGAGGCTTCAAACTCTGTGGGTGTCCTTCATATTATCTTCAAATCTAAATTATTTGGTCTGTATGGATTTTCCTTGTTACAATTTATGTGAGAGTGCCTGCAGGCACTCTCACATAAATTGTAACAAGGCAAAGACTTGTGAACAAATTTTGATGATTAAAAATAATTTAGCACTCTACCAGTCAAATTGTAATGTATTCAGCTGGTAATATCCTGTATTATTAGAAATTATTCCTGATTTTTCCAGTAAACTAACCACATGCTAGGTCTTTGCTCCCCGTTAAAACTGGCATGTCATGGTATAGCCAAGTTGCTGAATTGGCATAAAACAAAGTCTGTTTACCACATAAATAAGCCCAAATAGTTTGCTGCATGGACCAAATAACTATTTGAGGCTTATCCATGGGCTAAAAATTGCATTGCCGACGACCTTTTCTAGCGTTTATGGGCATTTCGTATGTGAGCCAGAGATTTTACAGAGGTATTTTGACACAGGGAATATCATGCGATTGGTTTTATAGAAACCCGCTTTTTGAGACATGAACCTGCGCAGGCCCTTCAAGTTGTGATTATTTTATCCAAATGGCACATCTGTGCTTTGTTTTAATTTTTTTGTTAATTTTGTTTTTTAATACCGGTTGGTGCAATTGTTATATGAGCCATTTGTTTTACTGTTAGTTGTATCTTGATTCTTGATGTATGTTAAAAACAATTTACATATACTTAAAGTCTTTATTTCTTAATAGCCATGAGGAACAAAAAAGACCTTTGATTATCTGTGCTTTCGTTTTATTTTGGACATTTTTTCTCAAAATTGTTTACAAAAATCGCGTTTTAACTTTTACCAAATAGAATAATTTGAGCTCAAAATTTTCTACATCGAACCAGATCGAACGGGGAATAAAACGATACATCACACACTTCGATGTCTCTCAAGTTACCGATATACTGTAGATATGTATGTATACACCAAAGGTCGCCGGTATCATCCGATACCCAACGGTTTCAAAAACGACATTCGACTCTGTGTATGAGTTAAGACCGGGAGTCTACAACGTATTCTGAACTGTAATGTAACACTCAATAGTATTATCGATCAACCCCCGTCATACTAACCGCCCCACCCCCAGGGGCGGCAGAAGCTCGACAAACGTGGAGGGGAACAAAGTTACAATGCTACCATGGTTCGAACCAGTGTGAGAAAGGTTACAATCGTTTATAGGTAAATGTACTATGACTCGGTATAGTCTCTCGTTCAGATGATTATGCTATTGTGTGGTGACTGTCCTGCATGTTTTTTTCTACTTCAGTCATCTTCCAACCCGAAGGATGGTTGAAGTGGAAGAAACGGACCGAAGCGACCGAAAGTGGGATTCTTTGTTTAAATATTGTTTGGATTTGCAAATAATGTTACAGGAATGCCTGTATATTGACACGTCTGCATGTTCCCATTTTAACTCATTGTGTAACTGCGAAACATATCTGTGGAAAAAATGGAGGGGCACTTGCCCACCCCCATTGCTGTTGGCACGCGTAAAATATATCAGAAAGAATAGTCGAGACTTACTTAGTTACAGTTCTCGGAAAGTAAAGTCTTTTCCACTAGCGCACTTCTGGCGAAAAACGGCACTCGCATGACTCGCTGCGCCCTACCTCGAGACAAGGGGCGGATGCCTCCTACCCCGGCTTCCTTGTACTCCCCCACCCCCACCCCCCAAATTGTCAGTGGGATGTATTATGCAATATTCTATATCTAATGTCACAACAGACTGGAACTGGCGGTTTCTGATTCAAGCTTTCTTGCCACTACTTAAATTATAATTATTCCTTTGCATCTGAGCCACTGGGCGTAGGAAAACTTTGACTGGATGCTAAAAACATATAATGGCTGCAACATATATTTCTTGATTGAATTTTCGACATCTGGCCAGTCGTGGATGACATTTAGATTTAACAGGTAGAGTGCTGGAAGCCCATATTTGGGCTTTAATATGAAGAGCGGGTGCCCAGTTTAAAGGCGTCATATTCTGTGGATGTGCGTTATATTATCTTTGAAGTGGAATTACTTAGTCTGTATGGACTTCACTAGTTACAATTTATGGGAGAGTGCCAAGAGGCACTCTCCCATAAATTGCAACAAGGCAAAGACTTAAGAATAAATTTTGATAACCAAAAATAATTTAGCAATCTACCAGTTAATATTCGATAGCTAACCCATCTTTGGTGCCATAGAAGGTGGGAATTTGTTTGCCCATGTTTGTGACATCTGTATAGAAGCTGTTACTGGTTTGTAGCAAATTTTGGGGCTTGCCGATCCCCACCGGTGAAAAGCTGTCTACTCACTTTTTTACACTCTGGGATAAATTTCTAATCCCACAAGACCATGGTTTTTAACTGTATCAAGTCTCTGAAAACCACCGAACTAGGTTAAATATGCTGTTTTGCACTCGCCCCCAACAATGTGTTTGTCAAAAAGAATTAACCAGAAAAAAAAACTCACAGTGTGTATTGTGCATGATAAACACTTCACAAATATCTTAGTGAAGAATGCATTTCGTTTTATTTTGAACAATTTGTCTCAAAATTTTACAAAATCGCGTTCTTCTTTACCAAACTGAACATTCTGAGCTTAAAGTTTTCTACATTGAAAGGGGAATACAGCGATACACCACAAACATTATTGCCCCTCATATTACCGAGATACTGTGGGCGCGAATAGCAATATCCCAAAGGCACCGCAGACATCCGAGGACAAGGGTGTCAAGGGTATCAAAAAGGGTACTCGACTCTTTGTATGAGTGAAGACTGGGAGTTTACACGGATTTTAACGCCACACTCAATAGTTTTATCGATCAGCCCCTTCATTATATCACCCACTCCACCCACCCCCTCCCATTGCTATTTGTACGCGTAAAGTAGGTTAGAAGCGAATAATCGAGAGTTTCTTAGTTACAGTTCTCGGAAAGTAAAGTATTTTCAACTAGCACACTTCTGACGAAAAGGAGCCCGCGCTGCCTCCTTCCCTCGGCACCCCGGATTCCGGCGCCCTTGCACTTTCCCCAAAATTGGCATTTGTCGTATATGTATAGCATAACAGATCGACGTGACTGAAAGGTAATATTACATTTTGTGGATATATTTGTGTGAACAATCCAGACCTTTTTTCTCTTGATTGTGGTGTTAACTCTTCATTACGCATGAATTCCATCGGTATCATTTACCTCTACTAGGTTCAATTATATTTTTAAATTTATATTTATTTCTAGCACTTTATAAAAACAGCATTTGTAATTGGACAGTAAATCCCAAACTGCAGGTTTGTGGAAGTAAACATCTACAAAAGGGAGCGCCATACCGATGAAACTGCTGCAAGAAACTTGCACAATGTAGGTCACATCGGTAGGTACGCCCGTGGTCTAACGTTTACGAGGGTCGTAGATTCAATTGTGTATTAAAATTTTGGAGTTCAAACTGATAGATTTCTTTCTGTGGTTTTATGTTTTGCAAAACCATATCTCGATTTCTGTGTCCATGCACATTTACGGATGCAGAGACGCAGTCGGGGAGTCAAT
Organism: Pictodentalium vernedei; assembly: GCA_031216915.1. Classification (NCBI taxonomy): domain Eukaryota; kingdom Metazoa; phylum Mollusca; class Scaphopoda; order Dentaliida; family Dentaliidae; genus Pictodentalium; species Pictodentalium vernedei. The sequence continues at coordinate 259,763,942 of CM062292.1, read as the reverse complement.
TACGAATGTGGATAAATCAGAAAGGGACAATCGCATCTTCTAAGAGAAAAACAAAAGAGCAGAAAACTCCTAAGTGCTCGCTATGCATTCTCACAAAATATAAATTTAAAGTTGTTTTAGTTGTAATCCACTTTTCATACAATGTACAGTTATGTGATTACAAATGTAGAGCTGAAGCGGCTAAAGGGTTTCCTTGATCGATTAATCTCATGGATTAATCTTCGTTAACCGATTAATCACTTGCCTTAAAAGAGAGCTGAATATTTGACGTACCGTTGATGATTAACAGCATTCACCCTTTGCCCAACGTAACGGACAAATAGGCCAGCGCAATATACAAAAATCTCCATTCAAATTTCATGTTTTCAATTTTGTCTCAAAAATATAGCTTATGACCCCTCATTGGAACGAGCTCGTTGAGCTCGTTCCAATGAGGGGTCAGAAGCTATGTTTTTGAGACAAAAATTGAAAATTTTTAGTAATTCAACGATTTATTTTGCAATTATCGTCTACTACCAGCATTGGATAAAGGGTTAAGAATGACCATTTCCAGCTTCTGACAGAGTATAATGATCATGCAAGTGAACAAGTATGGCAGTACATAACTTGCGCGTTTTTCTCTATCTTATATAATTGATGTGAGTCAGTGTAACAATGTTTGCCTGTTTTGGAACATGTTCGTTCCTTTGTTAAACCATAAAAATACAGTAGATCAAAAGTAACGGTTAATCGAACAATTACTTTTTGATCGATAAAGACGTTGATCATTGGTTGATCGATTAATCGATTAATCGGTTAACCGTTTCAGCTCTACACAAAATTGTATTTTTCTCGCCCAGATCTTGATTAGGTCATGACATGCTTTTTTTTTATTTTCATTCGTTATTCTTCCCCCAAAACAAATCGTATTCCCATTCCCACTCGCGGAAAATGCAGTGAATTCCACTCTCAGCGATGACGGACTATTTTTTTTTTTTTTTTTTTGGTCATGTTTTGAAAGTATCAATTATAAAGGGTTGTTTTGGGAAAACAAATAAGGAGAAAATAAAATAAATACAAAAGTTTTTTGTTCGGATTCGAGTACGATTTTATCCCCTCGTGGTCCGCGCTGATTATTTCACCCGGTTAACGCCTCGTGAAATAATGCTCTGCACGCCCCACTCGAGGCTAAAGATAAAAGTCACACTCGAATCCGAGTAGTGAACAATTGTCTATATATACCGGGAAGGGGGGGGGGGGTGTTGTTGAGATTTCATAAATTAAATATCGAGAAATCAAGACCGAACAACGGAAAACAAATAAAAAATAACGTCTCATCTTCAATGTTCTAGTTTATCCTTTCTGACGGGTGAGATTCAATAGTGCTGGGAAGAAATGTGAAATGATATCGACCAGGGGTCAATACTATAAAACGTTTACAATTGTATTTTTCAGAATTGTATTTTCTAGTTATGACTTTAAATGGGTAAAAATGAACCATTAGAATTTTTAAAGATCTGGCAATTTGCCAGTTGGCAAATTGCCATATCTTTTGAAATGCTAATGATTCATTTTAGTCAGTTATATCAATTGGTAGAAAATACACTTCCAGAAAATACAGTTGTAAAAGTTTTATAGTATTGGCTCCAGATCGCAACTCTGTCAGTCAGCTTTTGTGATCGGTGTAGTTCAATCCTTTCACAAATCTAACTTCCACACAAATTGTTTGAGAAGCGCGGTGACCCAGTGGTTAGAGCATGTGACTTCACACCGAAAGGCCGACGGTTCGATCCCTACCAGCGGACACGGCGTTGTGTCTCAGGACAACACACTTAATCCAAGAACACAGTACGAGCACGGTGGCGCTGTGTATTAAAGCGTACGGGTACACTTGCCTTCAACCGCTGCCAAATCAGCTCGTGCAGAGTTAGTATGTTGGGGAGTCTGACTCTTGTACGTCGGGTACTACGGTCTCTTCCACCCATAATACTGCCGACAAAATGTGACCCCAGAAAGTGTGTTTAAACCCCAATAAACACACAGATGAACACACAATCCTTTCACACATCTGTTATAATTGTTATTTTTGTCTTTTTTTATTCTGTTGTCAGGTAAAACGACAATATTATACAAGATCAAATTGAATCAAGTTATAAAAACCGTTCCAACTATTGGCTTCAACGTAGAGACAGTTTCCCCGTGTAAAGGCATAACATTCACAGTCTGGGATGTAGGCGGTCAAGAGAAAATTCGAACACTCTGGACACATTATTTTCAAGATGTAGACGGTAGGTCAACCTCATAAAATATTTTGTTTGTAAGTGTCGCATATTGGTTGAAGAAGTAAAATACAGTCATGTTATAACTTTTAATTTTTGAGATTTCTTTCTCGAATTCGAACTAGTAAAACCCGAGACTTAGCTGAAGAGTGTATCTGATTTTAGATGAGTATATTAGAATACTTACAAATATTCTAAACGATCAGTGGTGGGATATTGTCTCAATGCACAATGCAGGCGGGTAGCCAGGTCTTCTCAACAGCCAGTTTTGAGGGGGGCAAACATTGTATTTCAGGGGAGGGGGTAGGAGTAAAGGGGCATCGCCTACTCCGAACTAGGTCCCCTCCGGTCGTTACCCCCATTTCCCACATCCCTGGAGGGTAGTGGAAGGCGGGGGCAACGACCGGAGAGTCCTAGTTGGTTCTAGCCACCCTCCCCGAGAAAAGTTTCAAAAAATCAGTGCTCATAGAATAAATCTGGGACATTTGTGGCGCGTGAAGCCTAATATTTGAGACCATTTTAGGGCTCTATGTTATGTGAAAATTGCAATATAGGCCACTGTTTTTGAAGGGATGGCAGCGGCAAGTTTAGAGGACCAGAGTCCCCCCTCCCCCCCCCCCCCCCCCCCCCCATCGTGGCTACGCCTCTGGCACAGTCCAGTCAGTTTGTAGTTTGTATAAAATGTGGTGTCTGTATTTTCACTTTCTGAGAGAAAACTGCAATAACGAATCTTTGGACCAAGGAAAACGTACGATCGCCGACTATAATCTGAAAGTAACGAATCGTTGCGTCACAATTATAAAACAGTGGGGGGATTCGGGCAAGGGTGGACCCGGCACTTGACAAATACCACACAGATACAAAAGCCATGTTGCCGCCATTCGACGCAATATTCCAAATTAGACTAAACCTGTACGATGCACTGGACCACAAGGTCGTGAGTAGTATGTAATGTGGTTTTCGAGGGTAGGTTGGGGGACCTCGGTGGGGGACCTCGGAAGTGACGTCATGTCACGTGACGTAGTGGCGCCATGTTGGGTTGCCATGGTAACCCGCGTGAGCGGCCATGTTGTGACGTCATCTCCATAGTGATACGTGTTGTTAGTGCGCATGCGCAGCGCGTGTTGTTAGGGTGATACGTGTTTCCGTCGTCCATTTTGTATACTGGAGGCCGCCATCTTGGTTTCTATGGTAGCACGTGATTGCTATGTTACCCAATTTTTCTGCAATAAGACGGGGTATGTTCGGAGGGTGTGTTCGATTGTAGAAGAGTAAATCTACCTACCACAAACAACCCGACAATCCCTCCAAATCACCAAAATCCACCCGAACTTTTACTATTTCGAATTCTTCCAGAATTCTCTGCTTCTATCTATATATGCAATAGTTTTCCTCTACCTAGGCATGTTTCTTTATTCTAGAGTATACTCCAGTAACGTAGAAGAGCCTATTAGTTGGAACAGTTTACCTTATTATTACTATATTTAGCAATTTCTGGTCTATTCTTGTTAGTCCTAACCCTATTCCAAGTACTCTCGTTGTTTCATATATCTAGATCATTTATAACCAATCAGATTGCTTGATTTCTCATAATCTGTATGCAAAGTTATCTCCCTTCTGTATAATGAAAGACTATATCCAATGTCCATATCCCATGGAATCCCATTTTGGAAAACGCCCGTGGCTATGGGATCCCTTTTTTGTCGCATGAGGCCATGAGGGCTATGTAAAAGCCCTCAGTGAGTACTCATTTATTATCCCTCATACCCTCATTGAATTTTGAGGTTATGAGGACCATTAAAAATCCCTCAATGAGGAAGAATTTACTACGACTCTTATCCTCATTTCAGTATTTAACAGGTATATCCTATGGAATCCCATTTTGGAAAACGCCTGTGACTGTGGAATCCTTTTTTGTCGCATGAGGCCATGAGGGCTATGTAAAAGCTCTCAATGAGTCCTCATTTATTATCCCTCATAGCCTCATTGAAGTTTGAGGTTATGAGGACCATTAAAAATCCCTCAGTGAGGTATAATTTACTACGACTCAAAGCCTCATCTCGGTATTTGATGATACCCATGGCCTGGTATTGTATTATTCGAGGATACCTATCGAGGATACCTTTTGGAGAATCCCTTTTTGGTCGTATGAGGCCATGAGGGCTATGTAAAATCCCTCAATGAGTCCTCATTTATTATCCCTCATAGCCTCATTGAATTTTGAGGTTATGAGGACCATTAAAAATCCCTCAATGAGGCATAATTTACTACGACTCTTAGCCTCATCTCGGTATTCGAGAATACCTGACATTATATTATTTGAGGATACTAGTTGGAATTTACATCCGGGTAGTTCATACTACATCCGGATACTTCTGGTGGGTAGTTGATAACAAAAACCGCAATATATAATATTTCTTATATTTTTAAAAAAATGACTCACGTGGGTGGCCCTCTGACTTATTGGCTGGGGACAGGTTAAGTTTGTTTGATATTTGTCAAGAAGATAAACATCAAATAACTTAAGCGTCATTACCACCTTTTTTTCTTGTTTCTTCATTTTATACTTTTTTTCTTCTTTTTTTCTTTTTTTATAAAAATTTACAACATCTATTTACATCTTCAATTAGAATCCAATTGTAACAGGTTTACTCTTCGCCATTTCAACCACTAAATCCATAATACAACGTCTCTGTTCATTTGTGAGAGGTTTCTCGAACATATCTTCATATTCTTTCTGTACTGGTGGTGGATTTAGTGGTTGAAATGGCGAAGAGTAAACCTGTTACAATTGGATTCTAATTGAAGATGTAAATAGATGTTGTAAATTTTTATAAAAAAAAAGAAAAAAAGTATAAAATGAAGAAACAAGAAAAAAAGGTGGTAATGGCGCTTAAGTTATTTGATGTTTATCTTCTTGACAAATATCAAACAAACTTAACCTGTCCCCATCCAGTAAGTCAGAGGGCCACCCACGTGAGTCATTTTTTAAAAATATAAGAAATATTATATACTGCGGTTTTTGTTATCAACTACCCAACAGAAGTACCCGGATGTAGCATGAAGTACCCGGATGTAAATTCCAACTAGTATCCTCAAATAATATAATGTCAGGTATTCTCGAATACCGAGATGAGGCTAAGAGTCGTAGTAAATTATGCCTCATTGAGGGATTTTTAATGGTCCTCATAACCTCAAAATTCAATGAGGCTATGAGGGATAATAAATGAGGACTCATTGAGGGCTTTTACATAGCCCTCATGGCCTCATACGACCAAAAAGGGATTCTCCAAAAGGTATCCTCGATAGGTATCCTCGAATAATACAATACCAGACCATGGGTATCCTCAAATACCGAGATGAGGCTAAGAGTCGTAGTAAATTATACCTCATTGAGGGATTTTTAATGGTCCTCATAACCTCAAAATTCAATGAGGCTATGAGGGATAATAAATGAGGACTCATTGAGGGCTTTTACATAGCCCTCATGGCCTCATGCGACAAAAAAAGGATTCCACAGTCACAGGCGTTTTCCAAAATGGGATTCCATAGGATATACCTGTTAAATACTAAAATGAGGATGAGAGTCGTAGTAAATTCTTCCTCATTGAGGGATTTTTAATAGTCCTCATAACCTCAAAATTCAATGAGGGTATGAGGGATAATAAATGAGTACTCATTGAGGGCTTTTACATAGCCCTCACGGCCTCATGCGACAAAAAAGGGATCCCATAGCCACTGGCGTTTTCCAAAATGGGATTCCATGGGATATGGCCATTGGATATAGTCTTTCATTATACAGAGGGGAGATAACTCTGCATACAGATTATGGGAAATCAAGCAATCTGATTGGTTATAAATGATCTAGATATATGAAACAACGAGAGTACTTGGAATAGGGTTAGGACTAACAAGAATAGACCAGAAATTGCTAAATATAGTAATAATAAGGTAAACTGTTCCTACTAATAGGCTCTTCTACATTACTGGAGTATACTCTAGAATAAAGGAACATGCCTAGGTAGAGGAAAACTATTGCATATATAGATAGAAGCAGAGAATTCTGGAAGAATTCGAAATAGTAAAAGTTCGGGTGGATTTTGGTGATTTGGAGGGATTGTCGGGTTGTTTGTGGTAATTAGATTTACTCTTCTACAATCGAACACACCCTCCGAACATACCCCGTCTTATTGCAGAAAAATTGGGTAATATAGCAATCACGTGCTACCATAGAAACCAAGATGGCGGCCTCCAGTATACAAAATGGACGACGGAAACACGTATCACCCTAACAACACGCGTTGCGCATGCGCACTAAAAACACGTATCACTATGGAGATGACGTCACAACATGGCCGCTCACGCGGGTAACCATGACAACACAACATGGCGCCACTACGTCGCGTGACATGACGTCACTTCCGAGGTCCCCCACCGAGGTCCCCCAACCTACCCTCGAAAACCACATTACATACTACTGTCGTGCGACACACCGAGGAATCTACCTGTCTCCCGATACATCAGTCCAGTCAGAGCATGTGCAGTATGTGACGATGAATTATGTTTGTCCACCGGAGGCACGTTTGCCCTTTTTTCACCTGTGTCGGTGCAATTCTACCATGTAATGTTTTGCCGAGAAATTCAAGACACCTAACATGATATTTGGAAAAGCCTTGTGGAGAGGGGGCTGAGGCCTCCCTAGGGCACCCGGTATCTGCCTCTTCTCCCACTTCCCTCCAGGGAAGTGAGGGGAGGGAGTAAAGACCGGAGGGTTCTAGTGATTACTAGGCCCCCATCCCAACCCCTAAGAAAATTTTGCAAAATCCAGTGCACTAAGAGCGAATCTGTGGTACTTGTAGCCTGTGTTGCCCTATAATGTAGGTAATGGCAGCGAAAATTTTAGTTGGCGGAGGGGGTGGGGGCTAGCGGGTAGAATATAGATTTTACGGTCATGAATATCGACTGTTATATTTCTGTCAGACATGTAGCGTTTGCCAGTGTACCTGAGGGGGGGGGGGGGGGCAGAGGCCTCCCCTAGTCCTCTCCAGTTAAAAAGAAGTACAGGTACTCCCCTTCAACTGTTGTTCTTTTCGTCCGTTTTATATGTTGTAATGTCAGTTGATACTGCAGAAAACGTTTTCGATTCATGTTTCAGAAGAAGATGGTTTATGGCCATTATAAAACATAAACTGTCGGCTTTTATTCGTGCGCGAAAGTTCACCAATGGTAATTCTGTCTGTTATACATGTGCAGGTAAATAGATAACGTTTAAACGTTTAGATTCATCCCACTGTTAATTGTAAACTATCGATTTTAAATTCATTTCTGATCATTATGGTTTTAAAGTCTGGCAGCCTGCCAGTAGTAACTCATATCATATTTAATTTCATTGAAAATGCTCATGAGATAGTCAGGAGGGTACCAATACTAATGCAGTTTGTGTTCAAATACTTCAGCTGTGTGTTCCGGGTCCTATTTAGGTAAGGGGAAATGTAAGGGGCGATGCCTCATGCTTTGTACAGTAGATTGCAATTTGTGTGTGTGTGGGGGGGGGGGGGGTGCTCTACGAAAGGAATGTAGATCTGGTAAATTTAAAAAATACTGAAGTGAAGAGTTGTTTAGAATCCAGTTACAATAACCACGGGGAATTTAGAAAGAAGTCATGTGACTGTCGATTACTGACCGGTGCCTTGGCTTTTATAATTAGTCTCAACTAGAAAGTCATATTGTACAGCATGGTATAGTTTTATAGGAAAATAGGCAGGGGCGTAACTAATGGGGTACATGGTGTGTGACACCCCCTCCCCCATAATGTTTCCAGTCGCGGCATTTTCTTCTGATTAGGAGTCTTTGATATAGATTCGCACCTTTCTAGTACCCATGTACGTTCTTTCGAGATTAGATTTTACTCTTTGGACTTAGGTCATATACGTGGCCGCCAGCCGGTCATATAAATGAAGGCCCACGGGGACAACCACATTTATATACCCATAAATAAAATTCCAAGAACTCTTGAGTTTATTTTTAACTCTAATCCTGACTGAGGAATATACCAACTGTATCACCAAGGCCTTCCACGAAGGCATGCCGTGATGATTTTGTTGGAACATTTTATAAATCGGGACCACCTGAGCCATTGAAGTCTTGAAAATCAGGTTTGCGTCCCATGAAAACATGGCATGTTGATATACCAAATAACAACACGGCTTTTGTGGTGGGCATCGGGGGTTTCGTAACAGAGAGTTTTCTCTCTTGATGTAATAATTGAATAAAATTTCGTCTCTCTGAAGGATTTATTGACATCGTTTTAAGGATGAAAAATATGCAAAGAATACAGGGGATCGTAAAGTATTTGTTGTAAGGTGTGCTTTCTTTTGAATCTGCCCATTCTGAGGAGCCACTACCCACGGACCTGCAAAAACATTTTTACACCCCAATATTGGGAATTCTCCCACCAAATGTCACTATTTGCGCTAGTTAGGACGTTAGTATGCATCCCCAAAATATGAAGTTTCTTCCCTTGGACAATGATTTATTTTGTGCTTGTTGGTGTGCATCCCCTAAATATGGAATTCCTTCCCTTCGGCAGTGATTCACATCAGCCAATATGACAGTCTGAGTTGGAAAGCTCGGAGATAATGGGTAATCATCTTTGAACACTTTTCTATGAAGAGGAATCACTTTTTCTAGGATCACGTATGATCACCATCCTATGGTCACATCCTGTCTTTGATTATTCTGGCATAAATATTGTCTATGGGTTTCTTGTGATCAACCAATTTAACAACAGCTTTCGTTGATTGGGAAATACATCCATTTAGGAGGCCTGGTCCATCAGTTGATCTTATTTTCATAATGCCTCTATCAGTCTTGATCAGTCCACCAGCTCGTGCATCAACTAAAAGTGTAAACTTATCAAATTTTGATCGGTCACCTTGGTCCACCATGTATCCAATGAAAACATAGATGGGTGGCAGGCTAATAAATATGCTCTTGTTTATTTTTTTACATAATGGGACGAATTGAACTTATCCAGCCTGTTTTTATGTGTGTGAACACGACTGTTGAAGTTTTCCAGTCCTTTTTCAACTGGTGCGTTTTGATCTTTTTGTATTGATGTTTAACATGTAGAGTGATGGAAGCCCATATTTGACCTTTATCCTGCACACTGAGAACTGTCGGTTCCTCCAGGAACCAAAACTGGCACTTCAATTTGTCCTGGTAGGGGAACCAATTTTGGTTACATGCAACCAAACATTCGCATGTTTTGGGGTTTTTTTTCAGTCTTTACCATTAACTAGACTGTCAAGGCTTCTTCTGAACATTGTATAAATTGTAAAATGTAAAACCGCGGCAAGTTGAACTTTTAAAATGGAGACGAAGCAACGTCAGAAATACAAACAATTGTTCCATCACGCATGCGTTAAGTTGCGCGACCACGGCATTTTTATACATAAACAAGACGGCCGATTCTATATATGAAATTGCCTGATTCTGGATCACATGAAGACTCATATGTTTATATTCTTCGTTGGGTTTTGAATCTACACGGAACCAAATGGGGCGCGGATTTCTCCGAGTGTGAGTACATATACAACAACGCAAAGAATTCATATTCTGTAGATGTGCTTCAAATTATTTTTGAAAGGTCATTATTTATAGTTTGTACACTCTAAAATCAGTTGGGTTAAAAATTAACCCAAATCGACTGGGTTGAGTGAATATGAACCCAATTGGGTTCATATTCCCTCAACCCAGTCGATTTGGGTTGATTTTTAACCCAACTGATTTTAGAGTGTATGTTATTGCATTGTTACAGTTGATAAGAGAGTGCCAGAGGGTACTCTCACATAAATTGTAACAAGTCCAACACATGTGAACAATTTTGACAACTAAAATTAATTTAGCACTCTATCAGTTAACCCTTTACCTAACCTGAAAAGCAGACGAGACTTGCAAAAATAATTCTTGAATAACTAACTTTTTTCATTTTTTGTCTCAAAAACATAGGTTATGACCCCTTGTTGGAACGAGCTCGACGAGCTCGTTCCAACGAGGGGTCATAACCTATGTTTTTAGGACAAAAAATGAAAACAATAATGAAAATTAATTGGCGATTTTTGAGAATAGCGCTGGCCGGTTTTGGCCGTTACGTTAGGTCAAGGGTTAATAATCAAAGTATGTCGATTATATTAACAAAAATATATAATTTTGAGTTTACTGGCTCTTTTCAACGGGCAACTTGCAAATGATCTTGAACAGATAGGCTGTTGGGTTACAACTTTTGAACATGATTTCTAAACAACATCACAACGGCCCCTCTATGGTCCTAGTACCATGAATCGGTTTTTGTTGTAGCTGAAATATTTTTCAAACCATTACAGAAGTGATATATGCTGATATATGGGCTTTTAGAACCCGAAGTAGAAGATTTCATGGTGGTGAAAAAATATGTGTCGGTCTCCTCGAACATTCACCCATCCCGACATACTTTCCTGCAAATTGTTTACGCCCTCCTCCACCGCGCGCCACCTGAAGAATACATATATTTCTATTGCAAATTTCAAAGTGGTCAAATTGATTATTATTGTTATTGGAAGAAATCACCAAAAAAATACACACTGGACTTTAATCAACAAACAACAGTTGATATACTTTCCCTTTTATTTGTCGAAAGAAAACCTTAACCAATCAAAGATTTTATTACCTGAACAAAGATGGAGACTCTTTTGCTGATATGGAACTAAAAGGAAAAAGTGAAGAAAAATTTTGGTGCCATTTTGTCCAGTCTTCCTTCAACTTTCTCACCGGGACATTTGTTTCCTTGGCCCTTGTTTACGTCTGCACCCTCCTGTCATGGTACTCCACTAGCTGAATATGATCGAAGTCACATTTTTAACAAATGCATTTATTTATTGCAGGCTTGTTGTTTGTTATTGATAGTGCCGATCAAGCTCGGATGAATGAAGCAAGAGAAGAATTATTCGGCATTCTTGAAAGTGATGAAATGAGACGTGTTCCAGTGGTTCTTGTGGCCAATAAACAAGATTTACCAGGTATGTGGTGAAGAAAAACGGCGCTATTATAGCTGTGCGGTTTGTCGGTTTTCCAGTTTGGTTCCTTTTTTTGCGATAAACCGCAAGAGCCAGCAAAAACCGACCGAACGGTTTTACTGTGTTGCACATAAACTGACCAAACTCCTTTAATAGGAGAGAACTGGACTAGTGTCCCTATGGATTCTCGTCGCGTAGGCTATCCTGGCTATCCTGACCATACATCCAATGGGCGAATACGTCGTGTTCTCATTGCATTTTCCTCCTGACAATGAGAATACAACAGAGAGTAGATGAACTTTATTCATTTGTTACCCTAATTTTTTTTTCTGATTCGGTGTGCTTTGCAACTATTCCTCTAGAACCCCTAATAATGATCAAAGAAAAGTTAGGTTGAACCCAGTGTAGATACTTAAAGAAAGGGCCTTTTGTGGTGATTGGTGTCTACAAACAATTGCGGATATTTTCGATGTTACGAAGCCGGAAGTGTTGTTTACTGTATGTTCTTAACACAACGAAAAACCGAATCGAAACCGAGTTTTTTTTTTCCTGAAACCGAACCGAAACCGAAAACGAATCTGAAAAATCAAAACCACCCAGCTCTATTCGTAGCCTTAGCACGTTCGATAAATTACGCACTTGACCCTTTACCTTACACGAAAGGCAGACGACACTTGCAAACAAAATTCTTCATTAACTATTTTTTTTTTATTTTTTGCATCAAAAGCATAGGTTATGACCCCACATTGGAACGAGTCCAACGAGCTCGTTCCAATGAGGGGTCATAATCCATGTTTCGGAAACAAAACAATGAAAAAGTAAAGATAACTGAATCGTGTTTTTTTTGTGAATAGCACTGGCCGGTTTTGGCCGTTATGTTGGGTAAAGGGTTAAACATACCCCCGTCTCCCCACCATCGCTACTCTTTTAATTTTTGATACCTGAGACAAATCCATGGGTACAATATTGGTAAAGTTCTCAAACGTTATAACCAATTCCAAAACATTCTTCCTGTACGTCTCTTGATTTCGTGGAAAGCCCATTGAACGGCAATAAAAACGTGCCTGTGCGGATTATGTTTATTTATTTATTGGGGCTTAGCGACACTTTCGACAGCCAGGATCACCTCTCGTCGGACAGTTTTGCGGATGGAAAAAGCCGAAATACCCGGAGAGAACCACCTTGCAACGGCGAGCATCAAAGTCAGACGCCCCAACGTACTAACTCCACACATGTAGAGTTAGCATTGGTTGGAGACAAGTGCACCATCTACGTGCAGTACACCTCAGTACACCGCGCCACCGTGAACCCCACGTGGATATTCGTTATTAAGCGCCTTGCCCAAGGACAACGCCGTCACCCCTGGCGGGGATCGAACCCTGGACTATTCGGTTTGAAGTCCAATGCCGAAACCACTGAGCTGCCGCACTCCCTGCATGGATCATGTAAGAATTAGATTTGTTTTTATTCACACGCTTTCTGGCGATTAATCCATCAGATTCGTTTCAGAACTGTGGTTTGATAGCATGGTCCTTTACAGGCTTCTGTTCCACAAATGAACGAAAGTGTTATTCTTTACAGGCTTATGTTTCATAAATGAACGAATGTGTTATTCAATTTATTTATTGGTGTTTAAGGCCACATACTTATGCACAATGGCTAATCGTGACCGTGACAGTTTTAAGGGTGGAGGAAGCCGGAGTACCCGGAGAGAACCACCGAGTATCGACGAGCGAACTGTCAGCTCCTCAACATTCTAACTCTGTTCAAGCTCCGTTCAAGCAGGGTTACAGCGGTTGAAGACATGTGCACTATCGACGTGCAGTACACCTTAGTACACGGCGTCATCGTGTCCCCATGTAGGTAACCATGATAAAGTGCCTTGCCCAAGGACACAACGCGGGTCGTCCAGGATGGGGATCGAACTCGGGACCTCTAGCATAGAAGTCCAACAGTCTACCACTGAGCCACCGCGCTCCCTGTTATTCGATAGTAGGAAGAATGACCAACCAAATCCCCACAAACATTCCAGATTCCACATGGGGCGTGTAATGATAGCACAGTTCGAGCCTTAAAATAGCGTCATTTGGGGCGTATGTTTTAAAAAAAATCAAAACTATATTTCCCCCGGCCCCATCGACGCCAGTGGGACACCACCTTGAAACCTTTCCCCAACTCAAAACTTCGGTCTTCGTGATATGCCTACGCATAAAAATGCTTGAGCTTAACCCAACCCCCAAGATACCTGGGCTCCCTGGATACATGCCAAGCGGGTACCGTGCATATTTAAGTCTGAGATCCACAATCGTTAATAAAAAAAGATTAGCTTACTGCATGAACTGGAACCATTGCTGCGTTTATGTGATGAGCTAAATCTATAGTTTCTATAAGCCTATATAAAGATAGATTAGACAGATATAGAATCAATAGCGCATGTTATGGTATTGGTGGGACTGGAGTTGGGCGTTGAATCCATGCTGGTCTTTGGTTTGCGACTGAGCAGACCTGAGACCAACAGAGTTTCAACGAAACTATGTTAGTGTAAGAAATACTTTTTTGATAGCGAATACATCTTCAAAATGCACAAACATGAGAAAAATATGAAAATGATTTGGTGCCATGTGGATTAAACTTTCCCAAGAAATAGTTGAGAGAGAGAGAGAGAGAGAGAGAGAGAGAGAGAGAGAGAGAGAGAGAGAGAGAGAGAGAGAGTTGCCATGATTATCATTGCAGGAATAAGCAGTTATATGCGCACAAAAGACACTTTAATCATGAGATGTGAACGAAGACGCCCTTGTTTGCTTTGTCTCTTCTTTGGTCTTTAAAGTGGGGAAACCAGTCTATTTTTTATACATTACACATTGCTTCGGCTCGGTGGGAAAATTTGTTAAATATGAAGTTAAAAACGTGCAATTTTCAAACATTGCTATGTGTCCTGTATTTCTGCCATGCCATTAAAACACATGGGCCACCACTGATATACATCAATTTATTATACGCCTGTTCTATGTAATCCCCATCTACAGCAACACTAAACCATGCGGAAAATGAAAATCTGTAACGCACATTAATTATGTGCGGGGCGGAAATCTTTGACGGACTATTTTAAATATAAGCGAAATTTCTCTGGAATTGTCAACAAATCGTGCAATGCAATTACAATTTGAATCGCTAGCGACAGATGAAAATCGTCGCCTGAGTTCCAATGTGTTCTATGTGCCAGTAGGCACATAGAACACATTGGAAATCAGGGGACGAAATGGTAAAACGGATTCCCCTCGCGATAAAATATGTTCTTTGTGTTGATAGTTGTCAAATGAATTGCTGAGTGTCCTTCTAATTGTTTTTATAGACGTTAAGGCGTGTTAGAAACACAGAACGACACACGCGTATGTCGTTTTGTGTATGTGTGGGTGCCCTTCTATAACCCCCACCCCCCCCCCCCCCCATCACTTTCACATGCTTCCTACGTCCGGAGCTCCTTTGAGGTCATGGGTTGGGTTCAGAACTCGTTTGGGCAAATGCCTTTCTTACATTACCACATGAATGTATCCAACATTAGTAGCCAGGTCGATCATGCGAAGAAAACTGTAAAACCTGAGACATTTTCCATTTATTTTTAACTAGCGTGCCCACCCGTTCCAGTACGGGTAACCCCGCCTGTGCGACGGAAAAGTTCTATTTGCATTGCATTTCAAGGGAGATAAACAAAACTTGAATTTTTGCTGGACTGAACCATACACTCTTCATTTATTACAAGAGATGCAAGTGCGAATACTGCTGATGAAGTCACGTTACTGGAACCAACCAGTAAACAGCCGACCATCAGCAAATTTCTCTGTTGAATATGCTTTAGATCTATTCCATTTCAATGAGCAGATATATCAGTTGAAATAATGTCAGCGCTTTGAATTGATTTTTTGTTTCATTCTATTCGGGAGACAAGGTGTTTTAGTATGTTTTAGTCTGTTTCAGTTTGAGTTTTATCTGCAAAATGAAACAAAGTCAGTTTTATTGATCTCTATCATCTCTATTCATTGGAGTGGTATCTGGTTTTATCCACCATTTACCTAAAAACGGAATCGCAAACCGCAGTATCAGTAGCGATTAAAATTCGGCGATAAAAGATCTTGTATCACTTCTGCAGTAGCTTTACAAGTCACATGACTTCGCGAGAAACGAACGCATGCGCGCCTGGCGGACTATTTCAGCGCTTCTGGCAATCACAAGGCATTTCTTTCAAAAAACTTGAAATACATCTAGTTTGCCTCAACATGTATTCCATGTTGCGGGGAATTGCACGATCCAGTACATAAATAATCCGCCATGCAAAATACTACAAACGAAAAACATGAAGGCGAATCGCAAAAATAGAAAGTTAAAGCGAGAAAATGTTTAACCCTTTGATAATTTTGTACGTCTTGTGACGTACGAAATCGAACAGCACGTTGATACTTTGTGGTCATTTGTTTTGTTATTATTTTTCGTTTTTTAAACTTTTAACCTCAAATTCCTATTTTCTCCCGAGTAGTGCTCAGTGACAACTGTTGCGCCAAATGTTATCGCAGCTTAAAATACGAATATAATCCTGCTGTCAAGACTTCTTAACTGGTTGAGTGCTGGAAGCCTCAATCAGGGTTTTTCAAAAAATGAGGATACCAGAGCAAAAGCCAACACTTTCCTTGCTTATATTTCATATTCACTCAAACACAAATAATATTCTGTTTAGATAAATTTGTTTTATTAAAAATTATTGGAGAGTGCCCTTGGCACTCTCCAATAATATGTAATAAAACAAGTTTTGAATAACAAATTCAGACCATCAAAAATAATCTAGCCCTCAACCAGTTAATCACTAATGTGAAAAATATCTTGTTATTTGTACTTTCCGACGTTTGAGGTCGCTTTTGAAAAACGTTGAAGAAACTGAATTCCCAGTGTCATCTGAACGTCGGGATATTAAAGTCTCAAAGGGTTAAACGTAACGTCAATCTCATTGTGGTTTCCACGCTTCGAAAAATGATGAATGAGGTGACGTCATGTATTTAAAGAGATTCTTGCACATTACAAAAATATAATTTCCCAGTTGTTTTCGCAAACCATCCACCTGCCCCTTGGGTGACCTCATGAACTGAATTGAATTTGGCTTGAAATATCACAGCCCGATGGAAAAGGCAAACTTGGGCGGAGTTGCATTATTCTTTATCACCATGTACGAATTCATTCATGTTGAAGGAATTCCCTGAAAATGAAATCCTATTACTTTGATCAGTTGAGTTCGACTTTTTGTTTGTTAACGGCCAGGAGCGGCTGGGCCACTTTTTTCACCAATTATAAGTAGCCAAACGGCATTTTCCTATATAACATACACAACCCCTATGGTCACTACACATCACCTATACCTATGTGACGACATCGATTTTCAAGATTTTATTGAATGAAAATAGAAAGCTCCAAATGGAGTGTAATGTTTCAAAGGACGGTTTCAAAGTTATGATTAGCCCTTTGGCCGCTTTTCCAGCCCATGAACATGATAATTTATAAAATCATTAAGTATGATAGCTGGTAAGTGAATGTGTGGGGAAGACCAATCAATATTTTCAACTTGCAGCCCTGAGGCAGCACGCTGAAAATATTAATTGGTCTGCACACAAATAATGAATATGGCCTCTTCCAACTGCTGACATTGAATTGATATGGAAGATACCACCAGGGTTCTAAAGGTTAAACAAAACAAAACAGAATTAATTACGCTGAGGTAAGTGTTTTAAATAGAGTGGGTTCAAGGGTGAGGGGGAGCGTATATAAATTTATATATTTTCCATGAATACACCGCCCCACCACCGTTGACACCCCCTTCCCCACCCCCCGAAGAAAAATAATTTTTCATCCTACAGCCTTGGGGTACCCAGAAGGATGTGACCCTCATTTTTTTTAGCTTTCGCCGCCTCTATTAACGTCTGTTTATCAGAAGCTAATTTTATGGGCTTTGCTGACTGAAGGGTAGATAAAAGCGTTATGTTCGCATTGTGCTTGTATACACTCTGTTATCGCGACTCCACTCGTTTTTTGGGGAGGTGTAGCTACTCATAGCGCAAGCGCGACTCGTAGCTATACGTCCCTCCAAAACGTGTCTCGTAACTATAAAAGATTTCCAACAAGCACACTGTACACAAAACACATATTTATCTTACAAAAAGAACGTATTTCTGCCAATACAAGTGAAAACGTCTTTACAAAATACAAATCTGTATTGAAGCTAGCAATCGCACGTGCGATCATTCGATTCAGAAAGAGATCATTTTTAACCTGCACTCATTGAAAACTGAATTACACATGTCGAGGCTACGGTTTTTGATAACAGTAATTAAATGATAAATAAATCACCAACTCAGCTACATAAATTGGACTAGGTCTTTTTTTTTTCGCCATGATGATATTTTTATATTTGTTCACCATGCATTAAACCTGAAAACCAAAGCAGCTGAAACACTACTATTAATTTTAGTGGTTATAGTATAAGTAGAATGATCAATGGGGATTACGTCATGCATAGCGCAATAACGCAAACCCATGACGTCACGATTTTCATTCATGAAAGAATCAATTTATTGACGGCGAATCATTGTCCAAATATATGGAACAAATCAAGAAAGGGAGGAATATTGAAGTCTAAAACTCGCCTCCTGGGTCATATATCGACTCGTCCTAACGGGTTCGTTGATGTATGCCCAGAGACAACGTCTCGACTTCAATACACCATTTCGGAAACCCATATGGTGGTAATAACCTATAGGTACGACAAATTATTTTCAGATAATATTTACCAGTTCTTTCACATGTCCAAGAAGGGAAGCATCGCCAAGCAATACATTGCAGAAAACACACTTCATGCAGTGAAAACAGTTCATCTGTTTGGACGTCAATAGGAAGTCCTCATCAGGACCAAGTTTAACAGCACAGAATCGTGGCAGCATCTGGACCCTTCAAGAATTTCTTAACTTGAAATTACCTATTGATACGTTTCAAGGTGATATTGAAAATGTTCCATCAAAACCATCCTTATTTCCATGTCAATATTGTTGGGTTATCGTGCTTTAACAGTACTTCAAACATCAAACAGCACGAGTCATATCGTGTCGGATTCCACGCCAACAGCCTGACATACAACACCATATAAGGACTATATTCTACAATGTATCATTCGTACCTTCGGTCTATTATTGCCTTTTGTGTGGGTACATGGTATATATGGGCGATATAAATATCTTTAATTTATTCAGATGCAGTTGTTTTGGGGTTGTGTAACTGCGCATCTTTATTCAACAAGAAAGGCAGACACGATGTGGTTTGTCGATGGTGAATATCACATCGTTGGTCAAACCAATGTAGCCTTCTGAGAGCTGCGGGGCATTTTTCCTGCTAATATCCATACTAACTGATGTGTTTTTTTGAAAACGCACCTTAATAATGTTTCTCGTCACTTTAACGCAACCACATCACAGAGATCTGATGGGAGGAAACAAGTTTCGGCACACATGGTGTGGGAGAAGCCTATAAACCAGAAAAAAATACACACACGGGACTGAAAATTTGGGCATTTTGAACTGTTTTAGTACAGTATATTTGACTGAAATTTGATGAAGCAATTGGGGTTAGAGGTGTGGAACATTTCTAAGGGCTGGGATATTGGTCATTTGCATTACAAGTAGCCTGGAGACTCCAGTAACATTATGCTGATATACATATTGGTAGAAAACCTCTGCTTCCAGGCTGATACTTGAAGTTGAGTAGGCCCGGGGAGGTGGGGGGGGGGGGGGGGGGGGGGGACTAAACAGTTCATGCTATCGGTTATTTCGGTTAGACACAACTCAGATGAACTGTTCTACTGAACTCTCCGTGAGAAATAGATAAGGGTCAAGCTGGAAATTATCGTTTGGCAGTTAGACAATGAACAATTTTTTAAAGATCATTTAACATATCAGTGATGGTTGTTTCAGAGACATGCATTGTTATAGTATACAAGTGCCTACCCTGAACAATAATCGGTATTCCAGCGGGTGTGGGGGGGGGGTGGGGGGTGGGTGTTAGAGGACAGATTCGGGGTTGAATGACAAACATCCCGGCTTATAAAGAGAGACTTGAGTGTATGTTTATCAGTGGTGTAGCCGGGGGTGGGGGGGGGGGGGTGAGGCCTTGGTCACCCCTAACATTTGCACACTCTATAAATGCCCAAGATTCGCTTTTAGGACATTAATTTTTGCAGAATGTTCTTGGGAAATGGGAGGTCCAGTTCTAACCCGGGACGCTCCGGCTATTATCCCCTTAACGGGAAGTGGGGAGGAGATAATAACTGATGGATCCTAGTTAAGAATAGGGGAGGCCTCCATCCACCTCCTCATAATGGCCTTCCAAATATCAATTCTCCCACCCCCCACCCCTGAGAAAAAAATGGCTACGGCACTCTATTATAGAATTCTGTCTACGCGCCCGTTGGTTATAATTATTTTATCGAGTTTACACCAGTAGAGACGTTTCGCAAATCCCACAACATTAACCATTGCAAATATGGACAGTGAAATGGCGCTGGGTTTCTACCATGATTTAATTCGGAACGTTGATGGAGCTCAGACCCCCTGCAACACCCTACCTTTGCTTTGATTAGTTAAACTTTACTACGCAGCCCCCATTATGATATGGTTCAACTGTCCAAATATCTTTTTCATCACAAGCGTCGAATACAAATGTCAGTTACAACATAGTTATAACATGAACTGTGCAAAACCTGCTTATTGTTGCGGATTTTCACTTGGGCGCTGTTGAACAGAATATTTCCAAGAATGTTTTGGTCCAAATGTTCACCGAGAATAGCGTGGGATTTCAAATGAAGCAGTTGGTATAACTAGTAGCCAAAATTTATTTTTAATGTAGACATACATAGACAGGGTATTCGACCCTTGATAGGCACAACGTGGTCACCAACAGAATCACACACTTGCAAGCAGATGTCCCCACTGGTGACACATGCAGCATTGTTTTGGAGTCAAAATACACATCTCGTGAATGATATAGGGAATGTTTATACTTTTTTTTTGACTTTTGACTTTATGGAATTATCTTGTATAGAAATGACCAAATGATTTGAGTAGTCAGTCTTGTTTTTGGGCTTTTTAAAAATTTAATTCCCAGTAATCATTCCACGTGAAGACAAGTAAATTTTGATCCTACCCATGACATTATTTTTAATTTTTTTCATCTCAATGATCTGCTGGTGACAGCTTCAGTTACTTTAAATCCTTTCTGGATCTCGAAGGACACTTTCTCTCCAACGTGTTACGTGTTGAGCAGGTCATATCTAGTGATATTCCTTTTCATTGTATATCATCAGGTTGTGAAATAATTTTAGTTCCATTCAGTTAAATAGTGAGATAATAGATAATATATTTTTATTACTAATTATTTCGCGAGATTGAAATGAGTTGTTCCCACAAACTTTAATCGGGACCCATTATGGCTCGGCCCGCTGCCGGACAAACAAACATCGGACCTTGGTCTAATCTGATTTGATTCAAGCATATATGACTAACTATGTAGTACCCCTCATACTTTTGGGGGTGCTAATTAGTCTGCTGAATATCCTTATTTCTATATGACTAAAAAAAACACGTATTCAGAAAAAAATTGTAAGCACCTGAAACAGTTTTTTTTCACAGGCTGTGAACCACCCACCCATCCTGGTCCAACGTCTGGAAGTTTTTGTAGGCCCTCTCCCGCTCCGCAGGACCCAAACAGTGCGTTCTTTCAGCTGCTGGTCCATCCCGACCCTGTGTATGTAAACAAATTGTAGATATACCCTCAGGCGCGTAGACAGGAATCCAGATTGGGGGAGGGGCTAGAATGGTTTTTTTTGAAAGGCCGTTGTGTGCGGTTGCGGGAGCCCCCTCTCCCAATCGTTAGGACTAGCCCACCCCGAAACAATTTTTAAGA
Source organism: Pictodentalium vernedei (assembly GCA_031216915.1). Classification (NCBI taxonomy): domain Eukaryota; kingdom Metazoa; phylum Mollusca; class Scaphopoda; order Dentaliida; family Dentaliidae; genus Pictodentalium; species Pictodentalium vernedei. Next base: position 259,742,644 of record CM062292.1, on the reverse strand, counting down.
CTTAGTGTTCCAATACTGAATCGGTGGCATTTGTAGTGTGTGAGGCCCCCATATTGGAGATCATTTCTGGGTTCTATGTTGTTTGAACGTTGCATTGGGCCAACGTGATGGGGGGCAGCGAAAATTTTAGGGCGGCCATTTAGGGTGGTCAAGTAAGAACCCCCCGCCCCCCCCCCCCCCCTCAGTAGCTGCGCCACTGTCCGCCCCTTTCGCTCATGAAAAATTTATATCTCTGCAGTCGCGAATGAGATAATTATGGTAGCTACACAAAAAGTAGAGATCCTATATACTTTATTAAGACTGTCTGTCCTTTCAGATGCAATGCCTCCAACGGAAGTTGCAGAGATGATGAAGACTAACGTTATGAAATACCGGAAGTGGAGTGTTCATGGCTGTTGTGCGCAGAAGGGAGTTGGAATTTATGAGGCTATGAACGAATTATCTTCACTCATCAAAGAGAAGAAAGCATCCCAGTGAACTTAGCACTGCTGTACAAACTACAGGTGCTGTGCATCGTGAGCTGCAGTGCAGACTTTTTTAAGGCCAATGGTGCTACTATTGTTAGCGTTCCGTCCCCAAGAGAGAATTTTACTGAAAG
>CM062292.1:259576723-259741946 GCA_031216915.1 Pictodentalium vernedei | reverse complement strand
TGAAATTTTTCGAAAAATAATATTTTTTCAGCTGCTGAATTTGCATATTACGCGGGCGGATGTGGGCGATTCGTTGGGTAAAGGGTTAAAATCCTACAGTCTTTCCTCTTGAACTCTTTTTGTGTCATCTGGTCTCCTGTAAATATATGGGGTGGAGGTGGGGATGGGTGTAGTTATCAGATGTAATAGGTGAATTTGGTCGATAATCACCAAAAAGCAAAGCAATTGACGGGGCGATGTCTGAAGCTACATATCGCTCCTTAAGTGGAACAAGATGTCACCTGCAATGCTGTAACATTTCAGATGGAACCTTGTCCCTTTCAAGGGACGATATAGAGATATATATAATGTCAATACTATTCAGTGGTAGCGATGGGAGGGGGGGGGGGGCTGATTGGGGCACATGCCCCTCAATTTTAGTCCCCCCCCCTCCCCAATTATTGATGCCAGTCACAACTTATAAATTATGGACACAAACGGACTTCGAGTCAAGGAAATTGCGTTTTTTCTGTCTCGAATTTCAATTTTTTCCAAGGGGAGCCCCCCCCACCCTTCTAGCGAGAGGGGACCCCCCCCCCCCCCCCCCCCTTGTGCTCGCCGATACGTGGCTCGGATGATGCTGCGCATCCAATTCTGTATGCCCATAGTAGTTCAGTAATCTGAACGTAGCTGCTACCCCCCTTCGTAGGGGGGTAGCCGCTACGTTAGGATCGCTGAATTGCCCCCCCACCCCCCCCCCCCCCCCCCTTACGTTAGGATCGCTTAATATTACTCTCTCTTGCCCCCTACGTTTGATATCCTGGTTACGCGCCTGATACTATTGACAATTTATGATACATTGTAAACTCTTGTCCTCAACTCGAACCCTGAATCGAGTGCCCTTTTTGAAACCTCATGCACCCCCCCCCCCCCCCCCCCCCCCCCCCCCCCCGCCCTCGGATGCTTCCGGCACGTTGTGTTTATTTTTCCTCTATCTTTGCAACAGCAATAATAGCATCAGGGTGATAGCTGGGGTTTGTCAAGGATAGTTTTGTGTTGGACTCAATCTATGTTTATTATACTTGTCTGTTGTGAAGAACTGAACCGTTGTTGTTGCCGACTGAATTGACAGAGAAAAACACAAACAACTGGAACTATCACTGAAGGTAATTAATACCCCCGCTTTGGGTTTTTAGAGGAATGCACTTCTGATCATGTAGGCGAAGGCCATAAGGAAATTGATTGATAAATGTAGGAGGAGTTGCGCACACAAGAATTTCATGTAGAAACCCATATTAAATCAAAGTTCAAGAGAAATAACCTGGTTAAATTGCCGCAGATCAAACATTTTGGAATATGCGCATGTTGACTTAGTAGTGATGATGTTTGAAAGGTTTCTTCAAAATCGGTTCTTTAATGTAGGAGGAGTTGCGCACACAAGAATTTGTTCGGACGGAAAGACGTACGGGCGGACGGACGGACGGACGGACGTACAGGGCGATTCCTATATAGCCCCCACTTCTTCGAAACGGGGGTATAAATATTCACTCGATATTTGGCTTTCAAAAACCTCTCTCACAGTACAGTACAGCATTGCAAAACACCCATAATGTACAGCAATCACAATACATGGAAAGACTGCAAGGAATTCCCCGAATCTCCATGATTATCTATTGGAAAGTGGGTGGTTGTCCAAAAAATATTCCTGAAAACAAAATTGAAATAAAAAAAAAAATAAGCGTATAATCTATAGCGAAAAGGTTAACTATAATATCAACAACTTGTTTCGATTTTAAGATCAGTCATGGAATTAAATTCGATTCATGCACTATTTAAGCATTTTCGAGACATTTGACGACGATTTTCAAGGCCTATCGCCTAAAAGGAAATAAAATAACCCATTTTTAACCTGCAGTATCAGATCATCGACAAATATTTTTGCTCAGATACATTTGGCAACTCTCCTATAACCATGACCTTCTTTGTAAAGATGATAAAACATACTGTTATGATGAGATGACGAAAACAACGCTTGTTTACCACAGTAGACAAGCACTGCTTCATTTCTCGGAGTTTCTACGGGGAGTACACCTTGCCTCAGGGCCCATCCCCCGCTCCCGCCGCCCTTGGCCGTCAGAGCCCCTTCCAAAAGTGTATTACATCACAGCCTTACATCAGATTACTAACACAAACTCATGAAATAAACTCCAATAGTCAAGAATCTACACATCAGACTAGGGGGCGGTGGTTATAATCAAACATTTTGAATCAGATGCTGAACTTATTCAAGTACCTTTCAATGAAGGGGGTGGAAAATCAAGTACTTTTCAATGATACAACCAAATTCAAGCTCTTCTCAAGGAATAGGTCGAGGTTCCAAGGACTTTCCATTTGAGTGGGAACCCTGCATGAATCTCGAATAGGTATGAATAAGTTTATAAGAAAACTTAGTAGGATACCAAGCACCCACCTGGTGGTGCAGTTTGTGAGGTGTCATGTGTAGACTGTTACAGAACGTAACGTCCATTCCACACCTGTGTTATTCTTAAAATCGACATTCAAATTTTTCTCACTTGCTTTTTTTGCCTCCATAAAAAAAACATCATTGGAACAGGTCCGTGGAGCTCGTTCTAATTAAGGATCATAAGATATACCTTTGAAGTAAAAATGAAAAGTTGGAGTTATTTTGTTGATGTATCGTAATCGTAGTGTTGAAACGATTAGATAATTTCATAGCTGACCAGTCACCATCCATTAGTCGATTACTAGTCGATTTGACGACACGTCTCCTTCCGTTCCACAAGTATCCGTGGTTCTGTAATTCATAACAGAATGTCTCGCAAGTCGCGCCCTTTTATTCACACCCCTGATGTCTATCAGATGTAAATCTGTCATTGGTCCTCATTGACATCACTCCCGATCGCGTGTGGTTAAAAACAGAGCACTTTTAGTGAGAAAACCTTCGCGAAAGGCTTGGCATCATCTATCAACGCCGCCAAATCACTCATTTTTTGCGCGATAGCTCATAGACATGAGCAAACTGCCAAAGTTGTACGCTGAAAAGGTGAGAGATGCGAATGGTAATTACAATTAGGATGCATGCGCTAAAGTCTATGTAAGACTCCTTACCACCTCTGGCCTACCTGGGTTCGGGCCGAGCCCAGGTAGGCCAAGGGTGATAAGGAGTCTTACAGAGATTACAAGTGCCGGTAACCCATGACATCGAACAATTGCGATAGTTGAGACATTAAAGGCGCCGCCGCTGACGTATGCTTCATTCGTGATCAGATCTTGATCACTCAGTCCATAATCGAAGCACAAGCCGGAAACATCAAACCAATGATGATGCCTGGTGAACTGAGGAGGGAGCAGATCTGACTAATCGATAGGCGATTTTGTAACAGACTACAGCTATTAATCGCGTTGACTACGACAAGTCGACTAACCGTTTCAACACGTCATCGTCATCTGGTTGTGTTACGTAAAGGGTTATCGCTTTTAAATTGACTGTACACATCAAGTTGAGAAGATGGGAGAGATTTCTATTCACAGTCACTGGAACTCGATCGAGTGTTTGAATACTGTTTCTACGTTTCCCGAAATTGTTCAAAATCATAAAATAGTGATTTCCACCAAAAAGCATATAATCACGAATATTATTTATTATGTATATTTGTTTATTATAATGTATTATATGTCTTTACATGTTGTAAAATTCAAAAACTAAAATAAATTTAGGAAAAATCACTTTCAACATCTCCCTTTATTACTCATGTGCCCAGTTTTTTCTCAGAATGCTTTGTGACAACTAATGTTTATTTATTGTTTGTTGGTGGTTAACGTCACATATTTATGCACCATGGCTAATCGTGACACAACATGGAGATGAAGTCAAGTTTAGTCAATCGTTGATCTACATGTTGCCCATTTTAGAGGACTTTCACCCCAAGCATTGGTGACTGGGTCCTATTTTACTAGTAAAGCGGAACTGGTTTACCACAGTAAACAAGTGCTGCTTACTTCCCGGGGTTCCCACGGGGAAATGTTTATTTATTTATTGGTGTTTAGGTTCACATATTTCTGCACAATGGTTAATCGCAACTTGGATGTAAAGAAAAGTCCAGGAAAACGTTTATACCATGTCGGCCATTTTAGAGGACTTCCTTTCCATGCACTGGTGAGTGGGGCATATTTTACTTGCAAGGGGAGTGACAACTAATATTCGTTTGGCACTGCTTAACTATTTAACTAAAAAGTCAGAAAAATCCGTCCCACAATTTTTTTTTAATTACCCGCTTTCACAATATATCATATAAAATTACGTAAAACATTAGTAAGATAAGATTTATCTTCAAGGCCGCAGGAAGGAAGAGGCTGGTGGGGGGGGGGGGGGGGGGGGAGGTGGCGTCTGCTGTGTCGGCGTGTGCCCTGTCTCGCGAAAAGTGCAAAAAAACACTTTCCGAGAACTGTAACTATGGATCTCTCCAGTATTCGTTTCTAACTTATTTTACACATGCCAATGCCAATGGAGGGGGTGAGGGTAATTCGGTGGTTGGGCTTCAAACCAAAAGGTCCACGGTTCGATCCCCGCCAGGAACTGAGTTGTATCCTTGAGCAAGGAACTTAATCTCCTATGTCCGCGTGGGGGACAGGTTGGCGCTATGTACTAAGGCGTAATGCACTTCCATGTTGCACTGGTCGTTAACCAATGCTAACCCTAGGGTAGGATTTAGCATCACCACTTCACTACGACTAATCAAAAATGTCTCATCTTTTTTGCTCCTAATTGAAAAGACAAAACGATAGTTTGGGGTTTTTAGTCACTTTCACATCTATGGCCCTATAACAACTGATATCCACTTTCTCTCACCCCAGGCGTTGGTTACCAGGTCTTATTACAGTGGTCTTAATAACGTAAGTGTGTATGGGGGAAGGGAGGCCTGTGGGGCCTCACCTCGCTCACTCCCCCCCTCCCCCCCCCAAAAAGTTTTCGCTTCCGCCCCCAAAACATTGGCTCAATGCAACTTTGAATAACATAGAACCCTAAAATGCTAAAATGGTCTACAATATGGGGTTACACGGGCTACAAATGCCTCATATTCCCTCTAAGAGCACTCCATTTTTCAAAATTTTCTCTGTGGAGGGATGGGGAGGTCCTAGTCATAACTAGGACCCCCTGGTCAGGGGAAGTGGGAGGAGGGGCTAGATACCGGTGGGACCTAGTGAGGACTAGGGGAGGTCTCTCCCCACAAAAGGTTTTCCAAATATCACGTTTGCCACCCCCAACCCCCTAAAAAAAACTAAAAAAAACCCAAAAAGCAGCTACGCCTAGACGGCTCCGCCGAGGGTCACTGCTTTTAGGGGAAGATAAATACAAGACAAGATTCCAAGTGTTACTACTTGTGACCTTAACCTTCAAGATATGACTGACAATAGGTCAAAGTCATGACACAAGGTTAGGCTGTGGGCGACAATTGTGTGAAGTATGAACAAGTTCTGTATAACAATATCAAAGTCAGTCTTGTTGTCTGTGACCTTGATCCTGATGGTATAACCTTGGATCAAAGTCGCAACACAGTTGAATAAGATCTGTCAATCATAAAAAAAGTTATATGCACCGGACAAGGACTGTATAACAGTATAAAAGTTTGGCTGCCTGTGACCTCGACATTGATGATATTACTTTTGAGTCATGAGTGATAAATGTACCAACTATGAATAAGATCTGTCGCTCACACCAAGTTATATGGCCCAAGCAAGGGCTGCATAATATCAAAGTTTTGCTGTCTGTGACCTTGACGATATGACCTTGGATCAATGTCGAAACACTCCTTTGAGTCATGAGCAATAATTGTGCCAAGTATGAACAAGATCTGTTTATTGGATCAAATTATATGGACAAGCAAAATACATGTTGACGATGGACGGACAGGCGACAGACGGACGGACATCTTAGCATTAGTAAAGCTCCAATGACATTCTGCCAGGCGGAACTAATATTCAGTAGTGAAGAAATTACGGCCCGGACAAACCGGAAACATCAAAACGATGACTGGTGGATTGGGGAGGGAGCAGATCTGCCTAATCGATGGACGATTTTGTAATCAACTAGTTAATTATTCATTGGTGTTTAAGGTCACGTATTTTTGCACAATGGCTAATCATGACCACAACGTGAGTATCAACTCAAGACCAGGGATGAGCGTTAATAAGCCATGTTGCCCATTTTAGAGAGGGTTTGTACCTCCCAAGCATTGGTGAATGGGTCATATTTTACCAGTAAAACAGAGCCTGTTTACCACCACAGTGAACAGGCACTGCTTCACTTCCAGGGGTTCGCGCGGGGAGACTAGTTATTAATCGCGTTGACTACGACTAGTCGACTATCCGTTTTAACACTGCGTCATCGTCATCTAGTTGTGTTACGTAAAAGGGCTATCAAAGTTTTTCTAAGTGTCACCTTATCATAGGGCTTGTGACCTTTACCTTTGAGGGACACACTCTCTTTTGATATTACATATTGGTATAAAGTTTTATTGAAAAATATTTGGTAGTCAAAACATTTATGTGACCTTAAACACCAATAAATAAATAAATAAATAAATAAATAAATAAATAAATAAATAAATAAATAAATAAATAAATAAATAAATAAAACATCATGACCCGGGAAAACAAATGTCAACGTTTTTCTAAGTGTCATGTTATCATAGGGTCTGTGACCTTTACCTTGAGAGGCACATACCATATTATAATTCCACACATACTGTCTTTTTATATTACATATTGTGATGAAGTTTCATTGAAAAATATTCAATGTTTAAGAAATTATGGCCCGGACAAACAAATGTCTAAGTTTTTTTAAGTGTCACTTTATCATAGGGCCTGTGACCTTGACCTTGAGGGGGAACATAACATATTATAATTTGTGACACACTGTTTTGATATTACATATTGGTATAAAGTTTCATTAAAAAATATTCAGCGGTTAAGAAATTATGGCCCGGACAAACAAAATGTTCACGACGGACGGACGACAGACAACTTAGCATCAGAAAAGCTCCGCTAACTTTGGGCTAGGGCACTCCTTATTATAGAATACTGACTTATTATACTAGTAATTTGATCATTACAGTAAACAAGTGCTACACCGCTTCCAGCCGCGCAAAGATTTCCCCGACGTCTTGTGAACCCCGACTGGGCGAGGGTATACCCTGACAAGCCCACAGTACAGGAGGCAGTTTCTCCGATGAGGGGGGGGGGGGGGGGGCTATGTCTCCCCGAGGGAGGAGAAGAACACCACCCCAGACTTCCCTTTGGGCGGTTATAATCCCAGGCAAGATGGAACAGTTCTTGCTTTGAATGCTTCAATTATGAACTAACACGAAAGATGCTGAAAGAGTTGATTTCGCTTTAACGTCAACATAGATGACGCCTTCACCTTCGACCACACAGTGCACGTGTCCCTACCTATCACGAGTCAGGATCACAGACATATTATTTGCCAATGTAAACAAATTTAGAACCCCTTGATGGTTCAGTCGATTTCTACTTGAACAATCTTCGAACCTGAAGGCTCAACTTTGAGATGGATGATGATGGTTGAAGTGAAGTAGAAGAAAAATACCGAATCATGACCTGGAATGACACGAAAAGCATGATATATGCCATCCACCCCAACCACCCCTCCATAGTACACACATTTTCAACATCTAAATTGACCTCATCATGACCTGAGGAGAATCGGGGGCGAAGGAAGTATTTAGAACATGGAGGGGGGTGGGGGGGGGGGTGGTCATAGAAAGGCTAGGTCATGCTGTTATATATCAGCTGTGGCCCATTTACCTTATTGACACGGTAGGCAAACAATACACATTGCTATGCTTGGGACTAACACACCTCTATATAATTGAGAACAGTGCACATTTTCGGCTCAATGTTTTATAGAAATTGTGAAATATGGAGTTAAAATGGGCACTTTTCTAAACACTTCAAAAGCGTTCAATAGGCAAATCATACGAGAGGATTTTCCGTCACATCTCAAAGACTAAAAAGTTTGCACCCCACCTTCCTGCTAATTTCAAACATCATTGTAATGAAGAGTTGATACAGATAATGTTGGTCATATATGTCCTTCTCTCTCTCGATACTCTCGTGGACGTTGAGTATTTCTGGAAGAAGTGTGTCGGTCGGGGGGGGGGGGGGGTTGTCCCTAAACAGGCGTAGGCGTGTTCCTACGTCCCTGCTGAGATTCCAGGAGGTGGCATTTCTGGAGATCCATTTTCAAATCTATGACCGGGCCGAACCATGGTAGGTCCGCCGCGTCTTGGAAATTTCAAGACCAAGGTCATGTCATGTATGTCTTCAGGCTGTGGAAATATAACTCCATACCTCACATCTATACGATAACCCAAACAAACTTATCATATGGAGTTCAAAAATGATCGATCGAGGGATGTAGGTTTTAGAGTAAAGATTTTAATAGAGAACAGCAGGTGCGTGGTCGGAGGGGTGCGACGGATGCGAACGCACTTACCTGTAAAATTGAAGTTCTACCTGAGGGACTATCTCTCATTTTTGATTTGAAAATTCTGATAAAATAGGGCGACCTCACTTACCCCGATACATCACTTACGATGCATCGCAGTAAGTGGTTTTAAAACATAGATGTTCACGTTTGAATGCAGTTTCTGTGAAAAACCTAGGCACTACTTTGACACTTTTTTAGGGTTCGGCCATAAAAAGTATCAAAGTGCCAAGGCATTACAAAGAAATTAGGCATTCGTCCTAGTTAGGATTAGCCCTCCCCCACCCCAACCCCGAGAATTCTTTTACAAAATTTAGTGCTCTAAGAACGAATTAGAGGGATTTGTAGCTCCAAAATTGAGACCATCTGGGGTTCTGCGGTATGTGAAAGTTCCATTGATCTGTGGGGGGGGGGGGGGGGGGGGGGGGGGCAAAAAATTGGGAAAGCCAAGCCCCCCCCCCCCCCCCCCGGCCACGCCACTGATCCACGTGTATAAGAATAAACGCATACACTCATCAGCATTTGACTTTTAGAAAGATGGATAAGTATTCTAACAGATTAAATATAACAGCCGACGACCACTTTCATGTTGTTAGAAGCCCGCTGAAAGCATAAAGGTTCCAACTGCAGTTGGCACTTTTATGCTCGCAATCGACAGCGAAATACCATTGGATTCGTTCATATTCAAGCAGTTCGCGACCTGAAAAACACTGTGTTCTAAGTAACGTTTTGGGCAAAAATGAGTATGTTGTAATCAACATTCAATTCTCTATAACCTTGTGGCAACGGTGAACGGGGCGGGGGGATAGCTAAAGGGTCCTCAATAGGAAATAGGAGGGTGTGATCAGTTAGATTTTTACTGGGGTTTGGGTCGCAGAATGCCATAATATGCATGACGCGAGGGTCGTAGATCAGTGTTCTGGATGATTGGATAATGAGTGTCCGGTCTTTGCGTTTCCTGGTCAGTGTAAGGGAATTGGAACCATGAACTCGAAAAACAGGACCGGTCACAGATTCGAGTGGGAATTTCGGAAAATTTTGTCAGCTGATTGTTTTGTTCATTGCGGTCGCAACATGGAGATAAAATAAAGTCCCGCCAAGCGTTTATACCCAAGGTGTGCTTTATTTTTAACTGCAAAAGTCAAGTTGGCCACCTGTTGTCATATTATATTTTTCTGGGTGTTTTTTTTTTTACTTTTTTCAACTCAAACAGTGAAACTCGCGAACTCATATCTTCATGCTCAGCTGAACGAGCATATGAAATTTTCAAACTGCTAATCCGAAAGGGGCAACTGAGCTGGGAAATGGAAAATACAAAATGAGAATAGGCCCTATTTTATTCTATTCTTTCTATGCGATTTTTCAAAATGTACATACAAAAATAATATATCACATTATTACAACCAATATCATCTCCAAATACACACGCCGAGACGTGGTCACAGTATGCGGATCCACATCGGGTGCGTTGCCACGATTCTGTTAAAAAATAGGGGAGCCCTACCCAGTTTTGGAGGAGAGGGCTAAAGATGATATTTGAAAAGGCCGTTGCGTGGGGTTTCGGGTGCCTCCCCTAGTCCTAACTAGGACCCGCCGGCCGGTGTCCCCTCCCCCCACTTTACTAAAGGAAAGTGTGAGAAGGGGGCAACGACCGAAGGGTCCTAGTTAGGACTTACATCCCACTCTCCCGAGAAAATTTTGGGAAATTTATTTCTCTAAGAATGAATCTGAGGCGTTTGTAGCGTGTGTAGCCCCCTTTTGGAGACCACTTTATGTTGTGGGAAACTAGCATTAACCATTTGGGAGGGGGGGGCGATGCTGGGGGGGGGGGGATGCAACGGATGTTCGAAACGGATCATATGTGCACAAAAAGGATTACACGTTTACACGAAAGGATCTTATTGTGCTTAAAATTTAATACCGCGTGGATAACATCTCTACTGAAAAGTCACCACCTACTCCTTCACTTGCCTAATCTTCCGAGTCAGGGATATTAGAATCCCCTAAATTATGGAACATAAATTTACACCATTGGCTGTCGGGGATATTTATCAAACTACTCATTGAAATTGTTCTTTCCAGGCAGTTTTAGTTGATAAAGAATTCGTTTCCCTCCATAATTAATTTATTCGTGCAGTTTCGGAAGACAGCTGTGCCAGTGATGTGTATATGAACCCCCGAATACTCGCAGTAACCAGCCCACCCTCCGACCACACTAATCATTTTGCTGTTATCTTCAGGAATAGATAACTACACCACTCTTCACCTCCGAGCAGCCTCCATTTTCGCCCTACGGGTATACCCTTGCCTTTGGTTTCATTGAGAGACTCCAGTTATTCCCATATCTCTCAACCATTGTCAGCCTTTTATCTGCCAGTAGTAGTAAGATATTCGTGTCGGACAGTATCGCGGGTGGAGGAAGCCGAAGTACCCGAAGAGAACCACAGAGTAGTGGCGAGCAACTGCCTGACTCCCCAACGTAGTAACACCGCACAAGAAGGGTTAGCATTGGTTGAATACAAGTTCGGCATCGATGTGCAGTGCGCCTTACTACACAGCACCTTCGTGCATGCCCCCATGTGAGCAATCGGGATTAATTGCCTTGTCCAAGGACACAGCGCAGTTACCCCTGGCGGGATCGAACAGTAAACCTTTTCGATATTAAGTCCAATGCCGTAACCATTGAGCCACCACGCTTCCTAACTCTCTCTTGCTCAAGAGATCAGACAAATGGTTGCATGATAAATTAAAATAACCCTTTTATGTATTTTTTATTTGTTGGTGTTTAAGGTCACTTTCTGCTCGTATGGCTTTATCAAGGGCATCAACATGGATATGACGTCAATTTAGCCATTTATTTACACCTGTGCCGCTCACTTCAGAGAGGACTTCCATCCCAGGCACAGGCTACCGGGTCGTATTTCTCCAGGAGAGCAGAACTTGTTTACCACAGGGTAAAGATAACCCCTTTTCAAGGTAATTTGTACAGGTCTGAGTATCTGCCCATACTCTTTCTTGTTATACCATTTATTTATTGGTGTTTATGGCCACAGTCAGCAGCTACGGTAGGGTCCTGCAAAGCTTCGAGATTCAATTCGATTTTGAATCTTAAGTAGATATTCGGTTCGATTCGAAATCGGCTGCCCGATTCGTTTTCTCTCGAATCTTTTTCACGAGAATATAGCTTGGTATCGGTCATCTTCATCGTCTGACAAAACGTATACATCAGATCAGAATCGTCGGCCTACATAAATAATATTGAAACTAGAGGCTCTAAAGAGCCTGTAATCGCTCGCCTGGCAGAACTACATATAAAAATGTGATTCCCCATAGGGGTTCCATGGTACTATGAGCCACAACTGTGACCATGTTTGCAACATTACATCAACATTACATGGGGATCATTGGTAGGTGTCCCAGACCTCAATCATGTGAAGTTTCAAAACATTTGACCTTGTAGTTTCAGAGAAGAGGAATAGAATGAGTAACAGTCGTAGGGAACCTCTCATAAATCACGCCTGCCAATTTTGGTTCACATTGGCTCAGTAGTTCCAAGAGAAGAAGATAGAGCTTGGAGGTTAACCACAACCACGTGAAAGACTACCTAAAATCGCAACTGCTCTCCAATAAACACAACCGCAAAGTCGGTTTTAAAATTCCAGCGTGTTTTAAGATGCCGCCTGTAATATCGAATACCCAGAATGACCACATAATTCACTTTATAATAAATGCTATATCTGCGAATCTGCTGGCCACCGTCAAATAATTTCTATATACGTTTAAATGGAATTAAAAAACAAACTGTTGTACACTGCACTTGCACCAATGACATTTTCAAGACAGTAAGCCAAGATTTGATGCTTTCAGTATCAATACCACGAAACTCAACACAATATTCATTAATATTCAAGACATATCAACACCAAGGCCGAAGCATCGTAAAATGTACAATAGTTTATCAAATGCGGGTTCCTCTGATGAACTTTAACTTGCTTTTCATTTATACTGTCCAATATATTTATTTCTACGCGTAATTTTGAAACATCAAAATCGGTTTCAAATTCATAGTTGAAGTCAGATGGAAATTTAGGGTTACAATGACCTAAATGGGTGACTTTTACTTGATGAAATTTTGAGGAGCAGCATCATTTTTTAGGGTCGGTCAGGTTATATCCTTTATAAACAGAGTTTGTTTTGTTTTTTTTTGCCCTGACATTTTACAACATTGCAGACATAAATATTTATAATTATTTATTCAATTGACACAATCAACAAAAGATGCCATGTTAGTTGTTTGTGGAAGATGTAATTATAGGGGCGATCTGATACGTATATACAGATAATTTCTGTATGCTCATGGACAACCGAAACCGCAACCGAGGTTTTTTGATTTAAAAAACCGAAACCGCAACCACAGGGTAAATCCCACAGCCTCCCAGCTCTGGAAGAAGACGAAAATGTGATTTCCTATAGGGTTTCTATAGTAACTATAAGCCGTAATTGCTGCCATATTTGCAACCCGATCAAGATTAAATGAGGATCATTGGTAGAGGGTGTCCCAGTCATCTAGGATGTGAAGTTTCAAAACATTTGGCCTTGTGGTTTTCAGAGAAGATTTTTGAAAATCCACCAATCAGAATAAAAGAATTGCTCCGGAGGTCATTTTTTCCAACCCACGGGAACAAAATGAGGATAGTTTGTAGAGTACTTCCCATAGACCACTCCTGTCACATTTGGTTCACATCGGCTCAGTAGTTCCAGAGAAGCAGACGAAAATTTTATTTCCCATAGGGTTTCTATAGTAACTATAAGCTACAATTGCAGCCGTGTTTGCAATCCGATCAACATTAAATGAGGCTCGTTGGTAGAGGGTGTTCCAGTCATCAGTCACATGAAGTTTCAAAATATTTGGCCTTGTAATTTCAAAGGAGAAGATTTCTTGAAAATCCACACATTTATGAATTCTGTTTCAAAAAAAAAAAACCATTTGCCATATCTTAAATGATATCATAATTGACTGGTCAGCTCTACATGATGGTATACAAAATAAACAAAAACTTCGATGTTTTCCAAACACCCTTCCAAACACCTGTCACAAATCGTTATTTCTGATAAGAATCTTCAGAGTAATATTAACTTAATTATAGCTGCAAACTTGTTTACAGTACAAGTCAAAATAAGCTGTAGGATAACCACTATAATCTATGTATCTTTCTCTTCCTACACTGAAAAGTCCAGAAGCCGACATAATTTTCTGGAAAACTCTCACCGATAGATTTCCAGAAAATGATATCAGATTCTGATCTTACCAGTACAGGAGCGGCAGTATACTTAGTTTATTGCGGTTATGCTACAACTTATTTTGAATTGAAGTGTATACACAATATTTTTGTGTTTTTCCAGTTCTCAGTGGAGAAAACAGGAACCAATCCTTACCAGATTCTCAAAAAACAAGTACATGTATTTTGCTGGCCGTATCGATCTTCATGCATTGGGTTAAGCATTAGAATATAGCCTCTGGCAGCCACGTATTTCCATCGTCTCATAGACCAGTCCCGTCAAGTGTTGGTTCACATCAGCTCAGTAGTTCCAGAGAAGAGGAAAATGTGATTTCCCCGTAGGGTTTCTGTGGTAACTATAAGCCGCAACCTGCGGCCATGTTTGCAACCCAACCAACATTAAATGAGGATCATTGGTAGAGGGTCCCACTCATCGACCATGTGAAGTTTCAAAACATTTGACCTTGTGGTTTCAGAGGAGAAGATTTTTCAACATCCACCAATCAGTATCAAAGAATGCTTCTGGCAGCCATGTTTTTCGATGCACGGACACAAAATGAGGAGCGTTTGTAGAGGACCTCCCATAGACTATCCTGCCAGGTTTGGTTCACCTCGGGTCAGTAGTTCCAAAGAAGATGAAAATGTCATTTCCCATAGCGTTTCTATAGTAACTATTAGCCGCAATTACGGCCATCTTTGCAACCCGGTCAACATTAAATGAGGATCGTTGGTAAAGGGGGTTCCAGTCATCATTTGTGAAGTATCAAAACATTTGGACTTGCAGTTTTAGAGGACACGATTTTTGAAAATCCACCAACCAAAATCAAAGAATTCCTCTTGGGCCATGCTTTCATCCGACGGGAATAAAATGTGGATCGTTTGTAGAGGACCTACCATAGAAAATTGCTGCCAAGTTTGGTTCACACTGGCTCAGCGGTTCCAGAGAAGAAGATGAAAATGTGAAAAGTTTATGGACAACGACGGACGCCAAGTGATAGCAAAAGCTTATATGGCCTTTTAGGCCAGGTGAGCTAATAAAGGACTTGGGTGCAACTTCCGTTACATTAACACAAATAACACCCCAACTCACACCACCAGCAATGCTAGTTCTAATATCACTAGTTCATACCACTGTTAAATGCAAATTTAAGGTTTCCAAGCAATGTCGATGAAGCATTATAATCCTTATATGGTAATATTCCAACTACATCGACGAAGGCATGCCTTTGTGATGTAGTTGGGATTATTTTATCAGTCGGGACAAGAGCCATCACAATCGGAACAAATCATGTTTATAGTAAGTACCCCAACCTCTATTGGTCATCTTCAAGACGATACTAATTAGATTCGAGGTTCCATTCGATTTCGAATAATAGATGTGATTCGATTCGAACCGAAAATGTGTGATTCGCAGGGCCCTAAGCAACGGCTATATAATGACCGCAACACAGGTATGAAGCTGCCCGCTTTAGAGGACTTCCACCCCAGGCATTAGTTGCCGGGTTCTATTTTATCAGAAAAGAACTTGTTTACCGCAGTAAAGTACTTGTTTACCGCTGTAAATAAGTACTGCCCCACACCCAGGGGTTTCCACACGGCGGTAGATGGTTGAAGAGCAAACAAGCAAATATGCAGTTCATGGAGCGAGCTGCAAATGCGCTTCGTGAATTCTCAAGTTTCTTCTGTTTAGGGAATTAAGTTCATAGGCATGTGGTTGAATGGCAATGTACCAAAATCAGCCCATTTGTGATGTAATTACGAGGCCGAGACACTGTACATTCCACCGCTGCCACCTTTACTTGTGATCAGCCGTCTCCACAGGAGGCTAGTGTACCATAAGTAATTCTGAACATATATTGGATGGAAACAGGACTGGAAATAAAGGGTTTATATCGTAACCCTTTGGCAGGTCACGCTATATAGCATAGTGGTAACCCACAGGACAAAGGGTGTGGTGTATAAATATTTTCAACTAAATAAATGTCATCTAACGCGCCATCTCGCCGAAGCGAGATCGCAGATTAGTTGTTGCTATTTATTTTGCGAAAATTCTTTTAAGATGTTAGCAGTATGCTATTGTAGGTTATTCATATGTGGATGAAATCCGCAATCTATTGAGTTGAAATAGCTCCGAAAGATTGTCAGTTTTTTGGTAAAACATGCGAGATTGGTAATTTAATAGAGTTGTTGTATTACTCTCGTCGTAATCTGCAGTTCATTCGCGTATATTACAAGCCACGTAACTCACACGTAACCTAAACTGTCGTTCGTGGGTTATTTTCAGGCCTGTGAAAATAAAGTCTCACAAAATACGCGCAGTAACGAGAAACGGAGTTTTTAAACACTTAATATGAATCGCTAAGTGCGATGCGACAGCGGTTAACTGGTGGAGTACGAAATTAATTTGGATTTTAAAAAGTTGCCCTATAATTTTGTTTTGTTACAATTTATTGGAGAGTGCAAACAGGCAATCCCCAATATATCGTAGCAGCACAAATGCGGATATTAAAAATAATTCTGCTTGCAAGATAAGAACCACACACATATATGACGGCCATAATCGCCCAGTGTTCTTCAGCGTTCTTCACAAACATCGCAATTCAAATTTGATGAATTTGCGTCTGAAAGATAGGTTATGACAGATAGCTTATAACACCTCAATGGAACGAGCTCGCTCCAATGATGGTTAATAAGATATGTTTGAAGGCAAAAACTGAAAATGTTCAGAATTGTTTTTTCTTATTTTTGGGCGAGTGGTTCTATAGCTGGGTGAGGTAAAGGGTTAACCGTTAGGCACAATACCGGCACTGCGCAATGGGGCCAATTCTGAACGCCAGCAGCCCAACGGTTAAATTGTCTTTGTTATTACTTTACTCTATTTTTAAAAAGACTGGAAAAATTGGTATCACAATGTACAAATACAGTTGTAACATCCCGGTCAGTCGTTTCTGCCCAGTATTGTTTTTGGTATACCCTTTTTAGCCTTCAAACTATCGACTTCGGCAGTTTCTTCCAGTTTCATCTCATCCAAAGCTCTCTCATCTCTTTCTTGTTGAATACTTTTCTTTTTCCATGGTGTGTTAAATTTCTCATCTTTACGAACGATGGACTCGAGGTTGTAGCCAATAACGCCGATTACAGCCGCAGCAGGCCACATGATGTAAGGTGCATACGTCCTCGCAAATGCTATTATAACTGGCCACATTTTTTATCACCCACGCATCGAATTACTCATGAATCGGCTATCACAACACATCACACAATTTCACCAACCAATCTGCAAAAGAAGAATTAAGAACAGAAGTTACACAGGGTAAAAATAGGCCGATGAAATCGTCAGATGTGTACCCATACGTGCAACTACTAGAAAGCTGTATGACGGAGGGCCACCAGGGATGCCGACATTATGTACACCATACATGGTATGGGTACATGTAGAAATGGATTGGAGGAGTTCCTAACTTGATGGATAAAGGGTTAATATCTCCGGATCAAATTATTAGATTTACATAAAAAACTATACATCAGAGCACACCAGTAACCTGAATACATATATATAAAGTAACCTGACAATCGGATTAATATTTTTTAAGTTATAATGCCGAAGAAATGGATTGGACGATTCTCATTTTGAAGGATAAAGGGTTAATATCACAGGATCAAATTATCAGATTTACACCAAAAATTATACACCTCGGCACATCAGTAACCTGAACACATATAACATGACAATCGGATTGATATTTTTTGAGTTATCTCATGCCAAAGGGATTGGAGGAATTTCAATTTGAAGGGTAAAGGGTTAATATCTCAGTATTGAATAATCAGATTTATACCAAAAACTATACAGCTTGACACATCAGTATCCTAAACACATATATGAAGTAACATGACAATTGGATTGATATTTTTTGAGTTACCTCATGCCAAAGGGATTGGATGAATTTTCAATTTGAAGGATAAAAGGTTAATATCTCAGGATCAAAATAACAGATTTACATCAAAAACTATACAGCTCGGTACACCAGTAACCTAAACACAAATATAAAGTAACTTGACAATCCAAGCAATATTTTTCAAGTTATCGAATGCCAAAGGGATTGGAGGAATTTTCAATTTGAAGGATAAAGGGTTAATATCTCAGGATTAAATTATCAGATTTACACCAAAAACTATACAGCTCGGCACATCAGTAACCTGAACACAAATATAAAGCAACTTGACAATCCAAGCAATACTGAATGCCAAAGGGATTCGGGGAATTTTCAATTTGAGGGATAAAGGGTTAATATCTCAGGATCAAATCATCAGATTTACACCAAAAACTATACAGCTCGGCAAGTCAGTAACCTGAACACAAATATAAGGTAACTAGACAATCCAACCAATATTTTTCAAGTTATCGAAATTGACGAATGCCAAAGGAATTGGAGGAATTTTCAATTTGAAGGATAAAGGGTTAATATCTCAGGATCAAATTATCAGATTTACATCAAAAACTATACAGCTCGGCACATCAGTAACCTGAAGACTAATATAAAACAACTTGACAATCCAAGCAATATTTTTCAAGTTATCGAATGCCAAAGGGACTGGAGGAATTTTCAATTTGAAGGATAAAGGGTTAATATCTCGGGATCAAAATAACAGATTTACACCAAAAACTACACATCTCGGAACATCAGTAACCTGAAGATATATATAAAGTAACATGACAATTGGATTCATATTTTTTGAGTTATCTCATGCCAAAGGGATTGGAAGAATTCTCAATTTGAAGGATAACGAGTTAATATCTCAGAATCAAATTATCAGATTTACACCAAAAACTATACAGCTCGGCACATCAGTAACCTGAAAACAAATGTAAAGTAACTTGACAATCCAAGCAATATTTTTCAAGTTATCGAATGTCAAAGGGATTGGAGGAAGTTTAAATTTGAAGGATAAAGGGTTAATATCTCAGGATCAAAATAATAGATTTACACCAAAAACTATACAGCTCGGCACATCAGTAACCTGAATACAAATATAAAGCAACTTGACAAACCAAGCAATATTTTTCAAGTTATCGAATGCCAAAGGGATTGGAGGAATTTTCAATTTGAGGGATAAAGGGTTAATATCTCAGGATCAAATCATCAGACTTACACCAAAAACTATACAGCTCGGCAAATCAGTAACCTGAACACAAATATAAAGTAACTAGACAATCCAAGCAATATTTTTCAAGTTATCGAATGCCAAAGGGATTGGTGGAATTTTCAATTTGAAGGATAAAGGGTTAATATCTCAGGATCAAATTATCAGATTTACACCAAAATCTATACAGCTCGCCACATCAGTAACCTGAACACAAATATAAAGTAACTTGACAATCCAAGCAATATTTTTCAAGTTATCGAATGCCAAAGGGAGTGGAGGAATTTTCAATTTGAAGGATAAAGGGTTAATATCTCAGGATTAAATTATCAGATTTACACAAAAACTATACATCTCGGGACATCAGTAACCTGAAGATATATATAAAGTAACATGACAATTGGATTTATATTTTTTTAGTTATCTCATGCCAAAGGGATTGGAAGAATTCTCAATTTGAAGGATAAAGAGTTAATATCTCAGGAGCAAATTATCAGATTTACACCAAAAACTATACAGCTCGGCACATCAGTAACCTGAAAACAAATATAAAGTAACTTGACAATCCAGGCAATATTTTTCAAGTTATCGAATGCCAAAGAAATGGATACAGACGCCGGACGGACAGACGGACAGACATTCTTACCATTTGGGTTTAAGGGCTACGAAAAAAAACATTTTATATGTCCATAACCTTTTTTTAGCCAGAACCCCACTCCACCTTCTTAGAGCTTCTATTTAACCCTAACCGCACCTCATCCACTCAAAAACTACATCCTAACCCTACCCTACCCTGACTCTAAACCCTAAAACCCCATCCCTGACCCTAACCCCCAGTTCCTGGAACCTAGCCCTCCCCAACCTTAAGATCTACTCTGGTGCTACCCCTAACCTAACCCAACCCAACCCTGACCCTAACCCCACCCTAGCCAGACCAAAAGGATTAGGGGCTACTAAAATTAAAACCCCCACCCCCTGGGTCCTAACCCCTGCAACCTTAAGCTCTGCCCTGGGGCTACCCCTAACCCCACCCCTCTCCTAACCCTAATACTACCCTAATTTGGAGGTACCCCTTTAAAATAATAGCTCCTAAACAGGTTTAGTTGGCCCGGATGGACGGACGGACAGACGGACGGACAAAGGATGGACAAACGACGGATGTCCACGCCGGATGCCGGCATTATGTGTACCATACATTGTATGGGTACACATAAAAACTGAATATGAACATCTCAAGCACCAGCAAGAACTAAGGATACTGACGGAAAGTTAAATTAAGTATCGACCACACGGTGACACGAGAGATTATTGCACCAAAGGTGCAGTCATACAAACTACGATGCGAAGTCGGAGGCTGTGTCAGTACGGTTTATTGTTTCTCAACGAAAAGGGGCATAACTCTCTAGTTGAAGGTGCGGACGGTAAAACCACGGAAAGGACATATCATGCTGAACACTGGGTCTGTACAGACTAGTTAATTTGGTTTTTCATAACTTTTCCATACCTTTTCCATACTTCTGACATAAAATTACCATAATCCCAAGGGTTACAAAATGCAACTCCGTATATAATTTCATCTCCCACTCCTTGACAACTCGTTTAATCCTAAAAGGCTCGATTCCCAATTTGATGCCTTTGTGCTGCAACAAACCCGACACTCGAACATTCAAGTAAACCTTGTTACCTCTCTTAAACTTTTAAGTTACATTCAAAGTACCTTGGCAGTTGTTTCTAGACAAGTCTTGGCTGCCTACATGGGCAGCCAAGACTTGCCTAGAAACAACTGCACGACTAGCTAGATGTTCTCTATCAATGTGTGGAACAAATGAATACACACCTCCAGTCCTCTAAGGATTAAGAAGCCCCGAACCCCAATGATTCAAGTAGCTATTCTTGGTGAACCCGAAAAATGGGGAGTTCACCCATTTTTTGAATGGTCACATTCGACAGGAGAAATACCGTTGTTACACAAATCTGTTCATTTTCCATAACTTTTCCACCAAATCCTACTTCTATTTTCTGTACTTTTCCAGGGCCTGGAAAATAAATTAACAGTTTTCCAAGACTTCCCATGCCTTTCTATAACATGTGTGAACCCAGTGAATATTCCAGAAATATTTCAATACAATTTTACGATTATCAGCGTTATGATCCGGACATGCATATTTATCAATAGAAACAGGTGCAAAACTCAAGAGCGGAATATGTAGCTGGCATACCTTGACAATTATCTGAAAGGGCGTGTCGTACTAGACATCCATGTAAGATTTCATTAAGATCTGACCACTATTTGAAGAGTTATGGACTCGTGTCGCCCGGTGGCCGGACCTACATACGTATAGACAGACAGATGCAATCCAGTTTACCCCACTTCAACCCTTTACCCAACGTAACGGCCAAAACCGGCCAGCGTTATTCTCAAAAATCGCCAATTAATTTTCACTATTTTTTTCATTTTTTGTCTCAAAAACATAGGTTATGACCCCTCGTCGGAACGAGCTCGTCGAGCTCGTTCCAACGAGGGGTCATAACCTATGTTTTTGAGACAAAAAATGAAAAAAATTAGTTATTCAAGATTTTTTTTTGCAAGTGTCGTCTGCTTTTCACGTTAGGTAAAGGGTTAAACAAAAAGTGGAGGTATAATAAAAAGAAAGGCAAAGTCTTCCTCTCTCTCCAAGTCAAACGTTCCAACACATGTTCAACTGATGAGATGGTTATTATCCATGGTCTTCAAAACTCATCGCAGGCAAGAGAAAATAACGTTTTGAAATAAATCAGTTTGCTACCGATACGCACATAATACTGGAGTAAGCTCCCTTGTTATTCACGACATTCATATGTTTGGCATTGCGATCTTGGGAGGGGAGGGATGTGTGTCAACCAGGTGCAGTCAACCAGTTAATATCTCAGGGTCAAATTATCAGACGTAGACAAGGTGCGATCGGGCAGATGGGTTGAAAACGGTCTGGCAGACTCAATGATTTGTGTATTTTGTAGTTCATTTTCACTAGTAAATCCCGGCGTGCAGCTGCCCACCTAAACGGGATAAATTTGACATTCATTGGGGCGTTTTCACAATAAAAATGAACATGAAGGCGTTTTCACATTAAAGGTGTTCCGACCTATTTACTACCAATTTGCACCTTTTACGTGGCGTGCCGCATCCAATGTGAGCCTCGCTGTACAACAAACTATAATGAAATATTAACAACAGTGAAATCAATATACTGAATGAAATATAAAATCATTCAATTCAGTAAGGCTTCGACAAAAAAAGTTTACATCATAACCCATCAGCAGGTTAAGCTCTATAACATTTATCCCAAGAGAAAAAATATTGTTGCGATGCTCCTCCGTCTTCTCTGTTTTTCCTACGTCAGTCATCCAGACTGGTCACGTCTTAACGGAATTTCCGCCAAAATAAATACCAACGACCAGCGCGCGATGCATTGGTTGTTGCTATTTATGCTGGTGGAAGAAAACGGGATATCACTCCATTCATATGTGACTACAATGACAACTTTCGTGTCGAGTTGTTCACCAAAGATTGTTAAGTCTGATTGTTGACTGGCAAGACATGAGGGATTAGGAATTTCATTTATATTGGATTATTTTGTCGTAACCAGTAGTTCCTTCGCGTATTTTACAACTGAAGAAAGCCACAGATAACCTGAACGATCGTTCGCCGGTTATTCCCAGGCCTGTTTAATCTTGACGCAGTCACGCAACGAAGACATAGCTGACAGTGGACTAAGAGAATTTCAAGTTTCGGGTCGAATAGAATTCCACATCGAATCGGGCCGGCGGTTTCGAATCGAATCTACTCTTGAATCGCTTTTATAAAGATAGATATAGATAGATATTAGATATTGCGCATTCTTACTATTTACCATAAATGGTACCCGTCTCAACTCAAGTGTTATACATTCAACGGTATGTGTTGGCCAGTTCAATAAAAATGGAATAATCCTGAAACGAAATCAAAGTAGTTTCGGAAGCACAAGCTATCATCAAGCGTCTATCATCAGGTACCATGATGGCAGAATACGAACGCAACAGGAGGAAACACTTGGTTGGATTTTAAGAACATCTTCACGATTCGACAATTTCCGATTCATGATGTATCTGGACGATTTCGAATCGAATGTTAGCTGTGGACGCAAGTCTCGCAACTGGAAAGGGAGCGGCCCAGTGGGACTGAAGCGCTCACCTGACCATAGTTGTTTAAAGAAGGACATAATTAGCATCTATGGAAAGTTAACACTACACAGGAATGAAGTTATTTAATTATTTATAACTCTGTTGCTCATGCCAGATGATTTTATTGTAGTATTGGGATGCTACCACGGAAATATGCCAAAATTTTCAGTAAAGCAAAACTAGGGAGGCCGAATATCAACCAATGGACTTAACTTGAACAAACTTGAAGGATGCTGTAAACAAAAGATTCTGACTGGTGGTCCTGGAGAAGATTTTAAGAATATTACCAATTTTGCACTATGTTAAAATTTGCCCCCCCCCCCCCCCTCACCCCATAGGGAACACAAATATCAACCCAGGGAATTTATTTGAACGAACTGAATCTGAACCCTCTAAGGATGTTGTATACCAAATATCAAAAGATTCTGATTGTATCTCAAGAAACAATCCAATAGGGAGCCCAAATATTAAACCAAAGATTTGATTTGAACAAACTTAGATCTGAATTCCCTAAGGATGCAGTATACCAAATATTAAAAGATTCTGACCAACAGATCTGAAGAAGATGATTTTCAAACACTATTTCTCATATTGCACTCTGTTAAAGTTCGGGCTCCCTTAGAGAACCCAATTATTAACCGATGAACTTGAGTTGAACAAACTAAATCCAACCCCATTTAATAAATGATTCTGGCTGTGTTTCTGGAAAAGAAGAGTTTTAAAGATTATTCCTCATATTGGACAAAGTTAAAATTCGAGCTCAATAGGTAGCCCAAATATTAACCCAGGGACTTTGTTTGAACAAAATGTGATCTAACTTCCTTAACCTCCATTCTACTGGCGCTAAGAATGCTTCATACCAAATAACAAATCTCTGTTCCATGTGGTTTGGGAAATGTGGGCGTTTGAAAATATTTCTATTTTTAGCTCCTGGGGTTACCACGGGGACAAGGGGACTTTTTGCGTGAATCAAGCACTTATGACTCAATAATACCACATACCAAATTTGGTTCAAATCGGAACATCGGTTCAGAAATAGAAATTACGGGCGAGGCCAAAAATGTTGCCCTCCCATAACAAGGGCAAATATTGCTCCACGAACTTCGTTTGAACAAACGTGATTCTACACCTCAAAATGAAGAACCATCCCAAATATCAAGTCATTGTACCCGTTGGTTCATGGTGAGACTTTTGAAAACTTTTGGAGCATTTTCCCCAAGGCTGAAATTGAACTGGAAAAAAATTTAAAAATGCGATGTCAGAAAGAGGAATCACCTCAAATTTAACTGAAATCGGTTCAGCGGTTTTAGGGGAGCAGATGCAAACATCATGTTCACGGACACCGGACGGTGTGTGATCACTAAACCTCATCCTGACTTTCAATCAGGGGAACGAATAAGCTTTACGTGTTGAAAAGATATTTTTAAGGTTTGCGTGACGTTTATATATATATATATATATAATATCCGTGTGTTTATTTGAACACCACTGCCTGGTTTTATCCATTTACTTGACACAACTAGAAGACGACACATCAAAATATTCCTCGAAAAACACAAATGAAGTGTCACATAAGCTACGCTCTGAAAGCAATGTACTGGAAAAATGAACAAAACAAGAGCTACGCCTGACGTTGCATAATATGCCTGAGGATACCCTCAGTCCATGAACAGGAAATATTTGCTTAATGCATAATCAAATTTGTCTTGGATTAGCAAGTATTTATTATTTATTGGTGTTTAAGGTCACATATTTTTGCACAATGGTTAATAATGACCATGACCACATCATGAGTATCAACTCAAGACCATGGGTGAACGTTAATAAGCCATGTTGCCCATTTTAGAGAGGATTTGCACCTCCCAATCATTGGTGACTGGGCCAATTTTACAAGTAAAACAAAGCCTGTTTACCACAGTAAACGGGCACTGCTGCACTCCCCGGGGTTCCCGTGGGGAGATTAGGAAGTAAGGTTATGTACAGATGTCCACCCACTGGATAGTTGAGTACCAACTGACCTTGATGAACTGCAAATACGTTAAAGCACAGACGAAAAGTGTCAATCCAGTGTGTATTTATAAGCACCCTGATGAGCAGCCATGCAAGAATTTCCAATACGTACCAGGAATGATAAATGGTCCTTCTGTAAACTTTCTATGTATTTGTCTTTGACATATCGTCGGCTGAATGCTAGAATGTTCAATGTCCCATAGGGGACATAAAACATTCTAGCAATCAGGCGACGGTATGAAGAAACTTGAAACATGTATGAGAGAGTTAACTCGTATCGTTTATTTCCGTTAACTGCTTAACGAATAAACATTGTTTTCTCCAAAAATTACTGAAGTACTCAAGACCATTTCATTCAAAACATCAAAGAGTGGCATCAACTTTGAAATAATATTCAATAGACATGGGCAATATACCGAAAATTCGAACCGGTGCCGATATCCTGGAGATACCGAAAAACCGAAACGAACCAATCATTGTATATCGAAACAGTCTGCATTTTCAAAATATTCCTACATTTTCAATTTATAAGGCTTTACTGAAGCTTGATAGAAGTTTAAATGTTCATTTTCAAGAAAGAAGTGACTGCTTTTCTTTTCAATTTTGTTAAACCTTAAAGGCCTGGGCAATTGGTCTGAATTCCTATTAGACTACAATATGTTTGTGTCCAGTTGCTTAGCTGTGATTTCCAGTCACTGACTAGAAATCCCTGCCTATGGGCTTTGTAAAGGTCACATGCTCTGACATCGCAAAAGCCGGATATAGGTCTTTAAAGGTTAAGGTGTCTTTAGAACAAGACACAAAATTACTGGAGATATTACATGCATTGACGAAAGAATGTCAATGTTCAGCTCCTCATTGTGACATTTGTGGTGATACGAGAACGTATTCTGTATTTTTATTTTCCCCTTTGGAACTATCAGCTCATCTAAGTCAAGTCAGATACCAATTACCGAACAGATACCGCGGTATACCCCTTCAATATACCGAAACCGAACTCAAAATTCCAATACCCCACCTCTAATATTCAACACATGATGCATTATTCGGAATGTAAAAAAGGTTCCAGAATATTCACGATTGAAGATGGGAATTTAAATCTTGCAAACTTACAACAAACAGACAGCGACCGTGTAATCGTACATCCATAAAACATGATTTAGCACAAGATTCTGCTTATGAAACTCACGAGAACGAGTTCAGCGAGCCCGTTCTAGATTCGGAATGAAAACTTTTCTTTTTTTTTACCCTTTTATTGGGAATAATAATTTGATATGCTGCGAAGAATGTGATACCAGCGCGGAAAAAAGAGGATTTTTTTTCATCATCCATTCAGTTCATTGAGGCGGGATATGCAATGCTAAAGCATTGCAGATGGCGCCTTGATGTATTCACGAAATGATCTCCTGGACTCTCACACATACTTACTTCCGTATATTCATTTTTATGGACTCCAATACAAAGGGTCTTCCCGCTGATGACTGCATGTGATGTGGGTTCCTGCTTATGTATGCTGCCCACTGAGATCTTTTACTCCCAGGTGTTGGTGACCGGGTCGTATTTTACAAGTGAAACTGAATTTGTTTAATGCATTAAACAAGTGCCGCTTCTATTCCCGGGGTTCTAACGGGGGTAGTGAAGGGCTAAAACCAATAACTCTCTGAGTGGGGTGGGGCGGAGTGGGGTGGGGTGGGGTTATAAGAAACAACTTCCCACAAAGCTTCATCATCCCACTCCACCCTGCCTTAACGACACCCAATTACTAATCTTAGATCCACATTAATTCATTTCTGGTGTTCAAATTTATCTTTTATACACTTTTCATCCTTCATCTGAAAACTCGATAAGCTGTCTGCGTCCATCGATACGGCGAGACATGCACAAAACATCCCCATTCTCCCATTGGCTTCTTTCCACTTATGATTTTCTCGGCATAAATTGCAGCAAATGGGAGAAGGGGGGTGTTTTTGTGAGCATCTTGTCGATTCTTTGGATGTCGACAACTTGATGAGTTTTCAAATAAGGGTAAAAAAACAGTCTAAAAGATAGATGTGAATACCAGAATGAATGAATGTGGATACAAGATTAGTAATTGATAACGGCACACGGTTAAATTTGAATCTGCTCTCCATAGACAATGGGACCTCGATTTTTTATAATAAACTGAACAATTGTCGCGGAGAACACACTTTTCACTGAACAGCAACTTGTCCGACTAAGTGTTTTTCGGCCTTTTCTGCGACTTCTCCCAGCTGTTGTGAATGGCCAAAGAACACGCAACGGTCGTGTAATACACCATTGTAAAGCTTATTCATTCCCCTTTCCAATGACACCGGGTACTGCTGGATACGATGGGTGAATCAAATTAGAGGGGAGTATAATGAAGATGAGTGCTATCGTTTTCGAAAAGCAAGTTGTGTACCTTGTTAATATTTATATACCATTAACGGGGCACGTCAGCATCGATTCAAAAATGCTATCAGATATCTTTTTTTCCGATTTCTCCTCAGCTTGTATCGAGTACCTGTGATTTGGCCGGCTGTAAAATAAAAAGTCGTTTTCCAAACCGAGGGTCCCGATTGCTGAACCACAATAGCAATATAATTCCGCTTCGCAGGTGGTAATAATCTCCGCATCAAAGGCAATATCACTACAAAAGGAGAACACGGGTGGCCTGGTCCCCAAAAAAGGTACAAGGTACCACATTTTCGGGGTTCGATGTCCGGAATGTTTTCTTCTGGGTCGCATCATGGTCGACCTTCGTTCGACTCCGTGCGAGATATTATGGAATTTCGACCCTGAGGGACGGCAAAATCGTTGCATTCCAGAGATTGACGTTCCTAGATGGGTGTACAAATGTGTGGAAATTAAGAACTGTAATGGGTTTTCTTTTGGAACTATCATGTCAATACTGTTCACAAGGGATATCTTCATAGTGTGGTATATTGTAGAATATTTTCAATGATCCACTACAAACCACCATTGGATGTCGGCTCGGCGTCACAAAAATTCCAACCAGTGTGGTCTCCATTTGCACTGATCGATACAGGTAGAAAATATAAACACAGGAGAAAACGCTGCTTGGGATTAGGGCGTCACTTCCCTCTTGAACATGGGGACAGGCTATGGGAATTCACGAAATGTCCATCCAGTTCGATTGGTAGCTATACTTTTGACCAGTTGTAGTCTTTATACGTTCATATTTCCTTATGACATTCGCCTTGGTTCACCCATTGGGCCCTGCCAAATTTCGAATTTTATATTCGGCTCGATGCCGATGACCTAGTTTGGGATCGACACCGAATCGGCTTCCTGATTTGTATATTTTCGAATCAGGGAGCTTATTTGCGAAGAGGCGATGGAAAACCAATGACTGCAATATGTGGAATCATGCAGCAGAAATTAAATTATAATTGCCAACTGAGTGATTTTTCGATACAATCGGCTTATTGACATGCTTGTCTGCCTAAATCTGGGCTTAGTTACCACAGTAAACAAGCACTGCTTCACTTTCCGAGGTTAAAATGGGGGAGAAGATAAACCAATGAAAGTGTCAATGACACTGTAGCTCAACTTGTCAAGACAAAGACATGTACATGTATAGTATGTGACACAGCAATGACAAACATCTAGGTAATGACCTGATAACAAAGGTACATATAAAGTATTGTAACGGTCTGTACATAAATACTGACCGTTGCCTGTAACAAATGTATAGGTAAAGTATTGTAAAGGTGGGTGACAGTCAGATGCTGAACTAGAAAAAAATTTTGAGTCCCAGAGTGGGTCTGACTGAACCCCAAAATATTTGTTCTCATAGCACAGTGATAACAAAGGCACCCCAAAACACACTCGTTCCTGTCCCAAGGTGAAAACAAAAGTACTCAAGAAGTTTTGTGAAGATCAGTTCATAAATACGAGCTGTATAGAACTTGTGACAAAAAACTGATTGGACCTAATTTCGGTACAAAATGGCCACTGGCAGCCATCTTGAATTTTGGACCGTACCCAGAAACACTCATTCTCATCCCAAGGAGATAACAAAGGTACCCAAGAAGTTTTGTGAAGATCGGTTCATAAATACAGCCTCTACCCTGAGCCGTATTGACATGTGTGCTTACATTGTGTAAGTTGCACTGAATAAATCAAAGTTCATCTAATTTGCATAATTTCTGCACGAAAAAAACCCCTTACAATATGTGATGTATTCCATGTTACTAAACATTCATACAAAAATTTATTAAAATCAGAACTTCCATACAGAAGTTCTATACAAAAGACTGATTGCACTAATTTTGGTACAAAATGGCTGCTGGTGGCCATCTTGAATTTCGGACCACACCCAAAAACACTCGCTCTCATCCCACGGTGATAACAAAGGTACCCAAGAAGTTTCATAAAGATTGGTTCATAAATATGGCCTCTAGTCTGAGCTGTATAGAAGTTGTGTACAAAAAACTGATTAGACCTAATTTCGGTACAAAATGGCCACTGGCAGCCATCTTGAATTTTAGACCGCACCCAGAAACACTCGTTCTCGTCCCAAGGTGACAACAAAGGTACCCAAGACATTTCGTGAAGATCAGTTCATAAATACAGACTCTAGTCTGAGCCGTATTGACATGTGTACTTACTGTGTGTAAGTCGCACTGAAAAAATCAAAGTTCATCTAATTTGCATAATTTCTGCACGAGAAAAAAACCCGTATTATATGTGATGCATCCCATGGTACTAAACATTCACACACAAAAATTATTCAAATCAGGGCTTTCATATGGAAGTTCTGTGCAAAAATCTGATTGCACCTAATTTTGTACAAAATGGCTGCCATCGGCCATCTTGAATTTCGGACCGGACCCCAAAATACTCGTTCTCGCCCCACGGTGATACCAAAGGTACCCAAGAAGTTTCGTAAAGATCGGTTCATAAATACGGCCTGTAGCCCGAGCCGTATTGGCATTTGCACTTACAGTGCTGAAAGTAACCCCAAAAAACATCAAAATTAGTCTAATTTGCACAATTTACGTACGAGAAAAAAACCCGTATTATATGTGATGTATCCCATGGTACTAATCATTCATACAAAAAATTATTCAAATCAGAGCTTTCATATGGAAGTTCTGTACAAAAAACAGATTTCTGCATCGTCGGTACAAAATGGCAGCTGGCAGCCATCTTGAATTTCGGACCGCACCCAAAAACACTCGTTCTCGTCCCACGGTCATAACAAAGGTACCCAAGAAGTTTCGTAAAGATCGGTTCATAAATACGGCCTCTAGCCCGAGCCATAGCAGCTTGGCACTTACAGCTCTGAAAGTAACACTAAATAAATCAAAGTCAGTCTAATTTGCATAATTTACGCACGAGAAAAAAACCCGTATTATATGTGATGTATCCCATTGTACTAAACATTTATACAAAACTTTATTCAAATCAGAACTTTCATACAGAAGTTCTGTACAAAAAACTGATTTTTGCATCATCGGTACAAAATGGCCACTGGCAGCCATCTTGAATTTCGGACCACACCTAAAAACACTCGTTCCCGTCCCAGGGTCATAACAAAGATACACAAGAAGTTTCGTAAAGATCGGTTCATAAATACGACCTCTAGCCCGAGCCATAGCCAATTGTTGACGTACGGACAGACGGACAGACGGACAGACGGACGGACGGACGGACGGACGGACGGACAGACGGACGACGGACGACGGGCCATGACAATAGCTCAAATTTGACTTCGTCAAAGTTGAGCTAAAAATCCAAACATTCTGACCGGTTGATCCGAATAAGAAGATTTTTAATGTATTTTCTCATATTGTACCCATTTAAATACGGACTAACACAAGGAGACAAATACACGTATTATAAACTCGGGGGATAGATTTGAACAAACTTGAATCTGACCATCTCAAGGATGTTGTACACCGAATAAGATTCTCACAAGTGGATCTGAAGATACTTTAAATTTATTCCTCATACCTATATTGCATTAGGTTAAAAACTCGACTCCCAAAGGGAGCCCAAATATGAACTTCGTTTAAGCAGAATTGAATCTGCCTCCTCCCCCGAATAAACAAGTTAGACGTTGGGTTCCAACAGGAAGACCAAATAGGAACCCAAGGACGGGATTTCAACCAACCTGAATCTAACCCCAATAGAGATGATGTATATCAAATTTCAAAAGATTCTGACCTGTTGAATTGAACCGAATTTTCAAAAAAAAATATTTCTCACATTGCACTAAGTTCAAATATGAGCTTTCATAAGGAGCCCAAATATGAACCCAGGGAGTAGATTTGAACAAACTTGAATCTGGTCTCCCTGAGGATGTTGCGCCTGACTGGTGGATATGAATAAGATCTTTTAAAGAAGATTTCCCATATTGCATCAAGTTACAATTTGGGCAAACTCGAATCTGATACCCCAAGGATGCGGAGTATCAAATATTAAAAGAGTCTGATTGATGGATCTGAGGAATTTTTTTTAAAGAATATATCATAAACCGATTCAAGTTGTCTTTTCTTCTATTGCGACTTAACAACACTTTCGACAGACAGGGCTACCTCGTGTCGGGCAGTTTTACGGGTGGAGGAAGCCAGATTACGCGGAGAGAACCACTGAGTAGCGGCGAGCAACTGTCAAGACTCCCCAACGCACTAACTACGCGCAAGCAGAGTCAAAATTGGTGAAAACAAGAGCACCATCAATGTGCAGTTCGCCTCAGTACACAGCGTCACCGTGCCTCCGCGTGAGCAATATGGATGAAGTGCCTCGCTCAAGGACACAAGGTATTTACCCATGGATGCTGGGGATCGAACCCACTGAGCCAACGCGCTCTTATATTGCAGCAAGTTAAAATTTGGGCTCCCAGAGGGATTTGAACAAACTTGAATCTGACGCCCATATGAACGTTGTATACCAAATATCGAAAGATCTTGACCAGTGGGGCAGAAAAAAAAGATTTATCCCATGCTGCACTATCTTAAACTTCAGGCCCCAACAGAGAGCACAGATATAAAACCTGGATTTTGATTTGAACAAACTTGAATAAAACATGAATCGGATACTCTCCTGAGGATGCTGTATACCATAATCAAAAGATTCTGTTCAGTGGTCCTAGAGGAGATTTTCACTTACAGAGGTATTGCCTTTGTGGAGCCCCCCCCCCCCCCCCCCCCCCAGGTGGGCGTGGAAAATTTATTTTATCAAACTTGAAATGGTATGTAATAAGGATCACGTATACACGCTAAAAACTAAAGTGTTAAAAACTACACTTGAAGTGCTGTATTTAACACTTACTAAGTGCTGAACTAGCACTTTGTTCATGTGTAGATATCCCAGAACTTGACAGGTGTTACAATAATACCACTTGACAAGTGTAATGTCGCGACACTTAAAAGGAAACAGCGCAGATGACGCGGATCAGGCTCGAACTCTCGAGCCTGATCCGCGTCATCTGCGCTGTGTCCTTTTAATTATGTACCCACCAAGCGCAAATCAAATTATGGACAATTCTGGAAGAACCACCAATGCTAGACACTTGGGAAGTGACATGCATTCAAGTTTCAGATGTCTGACGATTGTAATGTCTAAGTGCTTAAAGCATTGTACTTTGAGTGTTAAAATCAAACCCTAAGAGTTAGAATGGGTTTAACACCTTGAAAGTGTCATTTTTAACACTTTAGTTTTTAGTGTGTAAGAAATGTGGTTGAATTGGGAACAGCAGTTTCTGGGAAGTCGAAAATGTAACGTTTCAGCCAGACTGACGACGGGTGGAAGTGATCACTAAAGCTCCCCTTCTCGCTCAGGTGAGCTAATATTCTTTCAAGTAACTAAAAAGTTCATGACTTGTGTCCATCGGGCCAACGAAATTTGAAAATATAAACGTGAGCTGTAACTGTTGTGTATTACAATTATTGATTGGTGTTTAAATATACTTTCGGCATATGTGGTTTGTCATGACCGCAACACAAGAATAAAGTTCAGAGTGGCGTGGAATTACATCCCAGGTGATGGTTACCGCCCCCTTTTGTACCAGTAAAACAGAACTTTTTACAACGATGAACAAACATTCCAACACTTCCCGGGGTTTTCTTCTGGCACAGCGCTGGAGGATTTTGTCCTGTTAGCAAAAGGGTTGAAAAGTTAATGGTGCGTATGTGCTACCATTGGGAGATTGAGTCGATGCCATAAATTATACCCAGCAACTATTCAACAACAAAAACATAGGTATATATAGTAGATTTACAAACTGATTATGTGCGTGAGAACAATCGAAGATTTATGCACAAAAACTATCTAAACTGAGTGTCAACAGATTTCCCGATTAAAGAGCTTACAAAATAAATATGTTTTCATATAAACAATAATACAAATAACATTACAACTTGTTATAAATTCATTAACCCTTCACCTAACATGAAAAGGAGACGACACTTGCAAAAAAAAATTCTTGAACAATTTTTTTCTTTTTTTGTCTCAAAAGCATAGGTTATGACCCCTTGTTGGAACGAGCTCGTTCCAGCGAGGGGTCATAACCTATGTTTTTGAGACAAAAATGAAAAACTGATGAAAATTTATTGGAGATTTTTGAGAATAGCGCTGGCCGGTTTTGGCCGTTACGTTGGGTAAAGGGCTAAATTGGCTTAGCAGTTCAGAACGTCTATCACTCCCCAGAGGTTCTCCGGGAAAGGGACATGGGCACTTCGTTCAATTCCATTTTAACAAGAGATTGCACAATAGTTGCTGGAATTCAAAACCGGTGTCAAGTCGAGCACAGCACCGTGTTTGGACAATAAACATTTTTCAAACAAGAGGCCCAAAGCAGACTCAATCGCTCAACTGAGAAAGTTGTTTACGAACTCAAGGTCACATTCAGGACGTTTGGTTAGTTTACACTACAGAGAAATGAAGCCATGTAATGTTTAATCACAGCAACGCCAAACGTGGCATATGCCCTCTCCCATAATGCAAAGATCGACATATTTTTAATACTAGCCATGCATATACACGTGAGGGGGTATTGTCAAGTGAGACATCCACATACACCCGTTAACGAATGTTGGTGATGATAATGCCACATTTTTTTTTGTTTGGCGAGGAATCTCCAAATAATTTCTTCGTTTTACTGCGGGGACATCCAATCCATCTGTGGCATTTATGAGGTTTACATACAACCATGTGCCAGGTTTGGTGATAATCGCACCATCCACATGGACGGAGAGTCAAACAAACACATACGCAAAGGAATAGTTAGGAAAATGGAAGTGTCAATGACACTGTAGCTCAACTTGACAAACTTGAACTTGGTAAGTTATAAATGAAATGGCAAAATTGAAGATCATTGGTACCAATGTCATTCTTTTGCCAGTGGCAACATTTTTTGACAGAAACCGAAGAAAATCGATAGCTCCCATCTAGAGGCCTCCCCAAACAAGCATGCCAGGTTTCAAAGCAATCCGATCATAAATGTGCCCTGTAGGGTGTACAAAAGGGAAATATTGTGGTCTGACTAGACTAAATTCTAAGAACGTTGGCCGTGGCAACATTTTTTGACGGAAATGGAAGAAAATCGATAGCTCCCATCTAGAGGTCACCCTAAATAAGCATACCAGGTTTCAAAGCAATCTAATCATAAATGTGCCCTGTAGGGTGAGCCAAAGGGAAATATTGTGGTCTGACTAAATTAAGTTCTAAGAATATTGGCTGCAGCAACATTTTTTGATGAAAATTGCAAAAAATCGATAGCTCCCATCTAGAGGTCACCCCAAACAATCATGCCAGGGTTCAAAGCAATCCGATCATAAATGTGCCCTGTGGGGTGTGCCAAAGGGAAATATTGAGTCTTCTGACTAAACTAAGTTCTAAGAACGTTGGCTGCGGCAACATTTTTTGACGGAAATTGAAGAAAATCGATAGCTCCCATCTCGAGGTCTCCCCAAACAAGCATACCAGGTTTCAAACCAATCAAATCATAAATGTGCCCTGTAGGGTGTGCCAAAGGGAAATATTGTGGTCTGACTAAACTGAGTTCTAAAAACGTTGGCCGCGGCAACATTTTTTGACGGAAATTGAAGAAAATCGATAGCTCCCATCTAGAGGTCACCCCAAACAAGCATGCCAGGTTTCAAAGCAATCCGATCATAAATGTACCCTGTAGGGTGTGCTAAAGGGAAATATTGAGTCTTCTGACTAAACTAAGTTCTAAGAACGTTGGCCGCGGCAACATTTTTTGACAGAAATTGAATAAAATCGATAGCTCCCATCTAGAGGTCTCCCCAAACAAGCATACCAGGTTTCAAAGCAATCTGATCATAAATGGGCCCTGTAGGGTGTGCCAAAGGGAAATATTGAGGTCTGACTAAACTAAGTTCTACGAACGTTGGCCGTGGCAACATTTTTTGCCGGAAATTGAAGAAAATCGATAGCTCCCATCTAGAAGTCACCCTAAATAAGCATACCAGGTTTCAAAGCAATCAAACATAAATGTGCCCTGTAGGGTGTGCCAAAGGGAAATATTGTGGTTTGACTAAACTAAGTTCTAAGAACGTTGGCCGCGGCAACATTTTGCGACGGAAATTGAAGAAAATCGATAGCTCCCATCTAGAGGTCACCCCAAACAAGCATGCCAGGTTTCAAAGCAATCCGATCATAAATGTACCCTGTAGGGTGTGCCAAAGGGAAATATTGAGTCTTCTGACTAAACTAAGTTCTAAGAACGTTGGCCGCGGCAACAACATTTTTTGACAGAAATTGACGAAAATCAATAGCTCCCATCTGGAGGTCTCCCCAAACAAGCATACCAGGTCTCAAAGCAATCTGATCATAAATGTGCCCTGTAGGGTGTGCCAAAGGGAAATATTGAGGTCTGACTAAACTAAGTTCTACGAACGTTGGCCGTGGCAACATTTTTTGCCGGAAATTGAAGAAAATCGATAGCT
Source organism: Pictodentalium vernedei (assembly GCA_031216915.1). Lineage (NCBI taxonomy): Eukaryota > Metazoa > Mollusca > Scaphopoda > Dentaliida > Dentaliidae > Pictodentalium > Pictodentalium vernedei. Next base: position 259,705,866 of record CM062292.1, on the reverse strand, counting down.
CCCATTTAGAGGTCACCCTAAATAAGCATACCAGGTTTCAAAGCAATCAACTCATAAATGTGCCCTGTAGGGTGTGCCAAAGGGAAATATTGTGGTTTGACTAAACTAAGTTCTAAGAACGTTGGCCGCGGCAACATTTTTTGACGGAAATTGAAGAAAATCGATAGCTCCCATCTAGAGGTCACCCCAAACAAGCATACCAAGTTTCAAAGAAATCTGATCATAAATGCGACCTGTGAGGTGTGCCAAAGGAAATTGTGGACGTACGTACTAACGTACTAACGTACGCCGACGGACGAGAAGTGATGGCAATAGCTCAGCTTGACTTTGTCAAGTTGAGCTAAAAACTGACAAAAAATAATTTGCATAATTTATGCACGAAAGGAAACCCCATGAACTAACTATCTTATGTGTATTGTGCTTGTTTTCCATTCGAAAAATATTCAAAATCGAAATCACCGTTTGGAAGTTCTTGCTTGAAAAGTATTATAGCTGTTTTAAAACAGAATTGCAGAGGACGGCCATTTTGGTGAATGTCAAACACAAATTTTACATAATTTTCGTGTCGCCTGAACTGCTGTGCCATATCTTCCATTTGGTTACATAGTATATATATGTTTGTATGGACTGAAGTATGTCTGGGCGGACCGACGGTAAGACGGACTAACTGGCGAACAAACGGGCGGACTTGTGTAGTCCAGAATATCCACCACTTTAAAGGTGGGTTTATAAGATATAAAGAATGACCTCTAATCCCCCCCCCCCCAAACTTCCCAGAATGAGGTAATTGGTGGGACAACAATGAATTCGGAGGGGAAATTGCAGTTCTCACCCGAATCCTTGAAGCGTTGCAGGACCGAGAATTCGGAAATGTAAAAAAAAACAAACGAAAATCTCGACAAGCGATAATCATAGAACACATCCATGAATTCACCTACACCACAACCATCCGAGCCTCGAATAGCCGTACCACTATTCCGGTAAGTTCCCTGAAAGAGGCGAGCTTTACATTACCCGTATGTGTACATATTTTGCTGAACATACAGAAAGATGTGGTTGAATGTCCGTTCATCATCAGACATGCACTCCTTTACTTATGTTCAGGTTTTTCGATGCCATGTTTTGGCGGAAACGCAAACTTTCAGTTGAAAACCTTAAAACTGTAAGTCTGTGCATCCCTCGCTATTCTTGTTAGCAGACCTGGCTGAACAGGCGGGGGGGGGGGGGGCGGGGGGCTGGGGGGGACTCCTTACAGAGAGAGAGAGAGAGAGAGAGAGAGAGTCTTCACTCCAGCTTCATGATTCCACACAGACTCGAATGAAAATTTGGGGAGTATCCAGGAGTATCCGAAACAAATGTGTCAGTATATCCATATGAACACATTTCAGCAACATTATTTCTAATAATATAATTTAGTTGCATTTTATCCATCGAGTGGAACAAAGCACATCTACAATGTTCAAGTATTGCAGATGGCGCCTTGTTACACTCGAGGGATGATTTAGCCAATGAAATTTCATAGTCAGCCGTTCGCGCTATTTCTCCCACTCGAACCATGTTCCAACCCGAAAACTGGGCTTCGCGTTTGGGGTGGCTGAAGTAAGAGGTAGATCGTCGAGGATCCGTCGGCGGAGGCATTGGTGGAAAAGGCCTTTCTGTGAATTAGTTTTCAACAATAAATCCCACTGTGCCGAAGGGTGGAACGTCCGGTGTGTCCTGGAGAGTTGCGCCACCTCCACCCCCCCCCCCCCCCCCCACACACACACATTCACACAAACGCACACACACATTCACACAAACGCGCGCACACATTCTTTGAGTTTCCATCGCCTCTGTTATTCAGCAAATTCCACTCTTATATACAGTAAAAAAATTAGCAGGTGAGCGTGAAAGTATAGTTCTCTGCACATAAATAGTCCATGCCCCATTTCAACATCAATTGGTACGAAATATTTTCTTCGGTATATTCTTCTTAGACTTCAGTGAGTCCACTTCTGTTTGGTCTTTTTCTTTCATTTCGCTCAGAATTCGTTCATCTCTCTCTTCTTGTGTGCTCTTTTCTTTCCACGGAGTATTAAATATTTCATCCTTACGAACCCGAGCTTCTATATTATATCCAACATAACCGACAATTATTGCAGCAGGTACAATAATAACACTTCCTACAGTACCAATCAACTCCAAAAGAACTGGCAGCATTGTCTCAAAGTGTACCAGTGATTTATTTTAAAACACAAGCATTATAAGGTGATATTGTTTTCAATGGTCAACAAGTCTGGCATGCAAGTAAATTCTCTGAAAGAACATGCAAAACAGAGGAATAAATTCATATTCAGGGCCGGTTCACAAGGCTGAAATTACGTGAGCCCACAGGACTACAATATAGTTGCATGTAAATACTTTATACCCAGGATAACGTCGTCATTGTACAAGGTGCCAAATTGAACACCAGCAAATGGAATAAATGCTTTTCAAAGTCGCCCACTCTTCGCAACCGGGGTTCTCAGACAGTCACCAGCTCAGCAATTATAGTACATGCCGGTTTGCGAACTGATGATCGGTTCCGCTCCACAGTTTTCCCGGCATTTCCAATGATTGAAAGTGTCAATGACACTGAAGCTTAACTTGACACAGTGTAGTGTTTGATGAAAAGAATAATGTTCAATGTTCATGAAAGGATTATGAATTAAGACAAGAATTGTGGCAACTGAGAACATATTAATTTCTGTTCCCGACATGCATATGCTATGTTTTCAATAAGAAAAATTTTAGGTGTAGACTGTACTAAAGAATTGAGGCCTGGGTTAATGTGGCCCTTACAGTTAATTTATGCCAACCAAAGTTACCAAGTTATAGAAAACTTATTCCAAAACGAGACATCCTACCAAGTTACAATGAAATCCCTTCATAAATATAACTCGGTAGACTTTGCTAAAGACATCTCTGTCACGTAACGGTTCGGCGGTCACGGTTGATAGACCATGGCCAATCTAGATATCATACAAAGTTATCCTACCAGGTCACAATGAAATCCCTTCACAAAACAGCTTGTAGAAAGCACTAAAGGAATATTGGTCACGTGACCAGGCGGCGGTAACGGCTGACCAATCGTGACCAAAATAGAACAGTCTCATCTAGACATCATACCAAGTTATCCTTCCAAGTTACAATGAAATCACTTCATAAATATGAAATGTAGACTGTGCCAAACAAATCTAGGTCACGTGCCTGAGCGGCGGCCATCACGGTCGACCAATCATGACCAAAATTGGATGTTCACATCTAGACATTATAATGAATCATCCTACAGATTTGCAATGAAATCCCTGCATAAATGCAAGCTGTAGGCTGTGCTAAAGGAACCCCTGTGGCCGTCACGGTTGAATGAACCCAACCAAAATAGGACGCTCTCATCTGAACATTATAGAGTCGCCCTCCCAAGTTGCAATAAAATCCCTTCATAAACACGACCTGTAGTCTGTGCTAAAGGTTATCGGGTTTCGAACCCGAGTTGACCGATTGCGACCAAAAGGGCACGTTCTCATCCACACTTTATACGGAGTCATCCTACCAAGCTACAATGAAATCCCTTCATAAATACGACCTGTAGATTGTGCAAAAGGTTTTCGAATTTCGTTGTCATCCAGACATTATATGAATGACATCCCCTCATAAATACGACCTGTAGACTGTGCTAAAGGTTTTCAGGTTTCGTTCTCATCTAGCCATTATATAGAATGCCCAAAATACCAGTCTAAAAGAATAAGATTCACTGGGAGTATAATGGGGACGTGGTCTGGGAGAATGAATGACATGAGGTTAGTGAGAGACTCAAAGGAGAGGGTTAATATGCTAATCGGAAAGATTGGAAGAATGGGCAAGGGATGTCATCCAGCAGTTCGTGTCACCGAGTGTTGGGAGGAGAGAAGAAGCGTGGGAATTTGGAGGCAATTGGGAGAACACGGGTAACCAAGACCTTCTCGCCCGAGAACCGCGACAAATCAGCGACCAGCCTAAGTGTTATTATTATGGAGTGATTCTACCATGTTACAATGAAATCCCTTCATAAATACGACCTGCAGATTGTGCTAAAGGTTTTCGGGTTTCGGGCTCGCGACCGATCGCGCCCAGAAGTGGATGGTCTCGTCTAGACATGACCTCGAACCAGCATGTGTAATTTCGTGATGATCGGACAAGAACCACGGTGTGTAGTCTGTGCTAAAGATATTTATTATTTATTTATTGGTGATTAAGGTCACATACATGTATTTTTGCACAATGGCTAAGTCCGTGCTAAAGAAAACGTCAACATACTCACAGACTTACAGACTCACCGACTTCCACAAGCGTGATGGCAATAGCTTGTCATGACTTTGTGTGAAATGACTTTTAAAAAAAAATTTTCAAAGCCACTGCACCTCATAATTCATCTGGTAATTTACCCCTATGCAACAGATTCCAACTCCATGACCAAAATTTCAAATTCTCTTGTCCAACAAATAGCCTAATATAATCTTTTATGTGATACCAAAAGTATGTCTCCAATTTACATTAGTTAGTTTCAACATATGTCCTATGTTTAGAATTTTATCCCAGTGCAACAGTGCGAAACTGTAGAGCGGACTCATACCACGACTCTCTATACAACTGGATTGCTGGAACGCAGTGAATGCACAGGGGTGAATTTTAAACATAGGGCATATGTTGAAACTAATGCCTTGTAAACTGAAGATATATTTTTGGTATCAGATATATGATTACATTAGGCTATTTTCTGGACAAGAGAATTTGAAGTTTTGGTCCCAAAGTTGAAGTCTGATACATAGGGGTAAATTACCAGATGAATTATGGGAAACAGTGGCTTCGAAAAATTGGCTATTTTTAAAAATGTCATTTTCACCCGGGTTTGTTACCAGATATGTAACTAAAAAGGAAAGTCTCAATGACACTGTCGCTTAACCTGACTGTATGTTGCGTTTGATGAAAAGGATAATGTCCAATGTTTATGAAAGGATTATGAAATAAGACAAGAATTGTTATAATTGGGAAAATGTTAATTTCTGTTCCCTGTATGCTGTGTTCTCAATAAAAATAATTTGAGATGTAGATTGTACTGACGAAATGAGGGGTGGGCTAATGTGGCCCTCAAAGTTAATGTATGTGGCCCTCACAATTAATGTATGTGGCCCTCAGTTAATTTATGTCAACCAAAGTTACCAAGTTACAGTGCAATTATTCCAAAAACGAGTCATCATATCAAGTTACAGTGAAATCCCTTCATAAACACGGCCTGAAGACAGTGCTAAATGTTTTCAGGCTTCGGGCCTGTGTAGCGATCACGGTTGACCGATCGCATCCAAAAGGGGACGTCCTCATCTGGACATCATACAGAGTCATCCTACCAAGTTACAATGAAATCCCTCCATACTAAATATGACCTGTGGATTGTGATAAACGTTTTGGGTTTCGGGCTTGGGCAGTCATTACGGTTGACAGATCGTGACCAAAAGGGGACATTCTCATCTAGATATTACAGGCATCCTACCTAGTTACAATGATCCCTTCATAAATGCGACCTGTAGTCTGTGCTAAAGGTTTTACAGGTTTTGGGCTCGGGTAGCCATTATGGCTGAATGATCGAGACCAAAGGGGGGCGTTCTCATCTGCATGTATACATTATGTGGAGTCATCCTACCAAGTTACCTTGAAATCCCTTCATAAATATGACCTGTACACTGTGCTAAAGGTTTTGGGGCTTCGGGCTCCTGTAGCCGTCACAGCTGACCAATCGCGACCAAAAGGGGGCCTTCTCATCTACACATTACATGGAGTCTTCCCACCAAGTTACAATGAAGTCCCTCCGTAAATACGACCTGTAGACTGTGCTAAATGTTTTCGAGTTTTGGGCTCGGGCAGTCGTTACGGTTGACAGATCGTGAACAAATGTGGAAGTTCTCATTTGGACATCATGCAGAGTCATCCTACCAAGTTACAATAAAATCCCTCCATATTAAATATGATCTGTTGACTGTGCGAAAAGTTTTTGGATTTCGGGCTTGGGCAGCCATTACGGTTGACAGATCATGACCAAAGGGGGACGTTCTTATCTAGATATTATACAGCGTCATCCTACCAAGGTACAATTAAATCCCTTAATAAACATGGCTGACCGATCGCGACCAAAATGGGGACGTTCTCATCAAGACATGACCTCATATCTGCATATGAAATTTTGTGACGTTTGAACAAGAACTACGGGGTGTAGCCTGTGCTAAAGGAAAATGTTCACAGATTCGCAGACTAACAGACTTCCGCACGCATGGTCAGTGGCGGATATAAAGTTGGGTGGGGTGGGTGTGGGGGGTCTGTAAACAAATATTCTGACCTGTGAAAAGCGTTCATCAACAGCTGAAGTATCGTACTGGCTGATTAACCCCCTAGCACATTGGTAGTGCAACAGAATTTTCTCTAATCACTCTGTTTTGCTCTTATTTAACTATGAATTTAACCAATTATACTTTGTCACGGACCTCTGTCAAAACAAGGTATATTTGGTTAAATAACAAACAGCATTAAGGAAAATATTTGCTGTTGAAAACTTTTACCATTTTAACATCAGAGAGCAAAGGGTTAATTTTGCCAGTGTTAGCTTTGAATTGTTTCAATATTTCGTTTGTCATTGGTAGAGAGCTCAGAGTCTAAACCATTGCTCCAAAGGAATATCATCCTAAAGATTTATTCACATTATTGGGAAGATAGATAAGAATCGTTAAACATTGAGGAACAAGTTTGACTTTGAAGCTATGACCTTGGGTAAGGACATGACACATGCTTCGGTCATAAATATTTACCGTATGAAAAAATACAGAAGATCAGGCCATCGAGTAACATTTTATGGAACTGTCAAAGTAAAAAGTGGTGAATGAACAAACGATAAGGATAATGTTCAATGTTTATGAAAAGATTATGAAATAAGACAAGAATTGTGATAATTGGGAATATGTTAATTTTTGTTCCCTGTATCAATCAATCAATCAACCAATACTTTTATTCAACAATATATATATATATATGTGTGTATAAATTATATGGAACATATAAAAGATAAGAATAATAGTAAATATCAGATTGTATGGAATTTATACTTCAATATATAACATTTTTTTTTGTTGTTGAAAGGGGAGGCAAGGAAGTATTATACTTTTAGAGACGCATCCCATTATTTCGACCTTGTACTACATATTAGTAAGCATTCCGGTTAATTGGCTTTAACAGTGATAAATGGTTGTGATAAGTGTTGTTTTTTTTGTGCTCTGAAATATATATATTTACTCTAGAGAAAAGGGGAGAAGAGATGTGGAGAAATTTGATTCGGTGCATATTATTTGCTAACCGAATGAATGTTTGAGAACAAGAGTGAATAAGAAACAGTAAGAGGCAGTGTCACGTACTTAATTAAGAGTGTAAGTTATCAAGAGTGTATTCACTTAACAAAGTTGATTTGCACATTTTTTTAAATATAAATACATTCTTAGCAGATTTTATATCAGAATTCAGTGTGTTCCAAGGTTTAACCCCTACAACGCTAGTGCAAAATGATTTTTGGGGGGTTCTTCTATACTTAACAGAGAAATTTTCAGACTGTCGTGTCAGATCGGGATGAAATCCTCCAACACTTTCACAGTAAGATGAAAGCTTTGTTGGTAAAAGACCGTGTTTAGCCTTAAACATGACCACTAGGGTGTTCAGCTTGACCATATCCTACAATTTCAGAATTTTATATTGCTCAAAAATTGGCGAACTGTGGCTCCTGTATTTAGCTCCATCAATAATTCAGATTGCATTTTTTGTAGAATTGACAAGGGTGTTAATTTTATTTGGTAATTATGTCCCATATTTCGCAGCAGTAGTTAAGATAGGGTGCAATATGACTGATATAAAGAGGGCAGTCCTGAGTTGTTTATCAAATTTTTCACCCTTCACATTATGGAAATGTTTTGGCTACTTTCGATTTGATGTTATTTAGGTGTTCAGTCCAACACAGTTTATGGTCTATATGTACACCTAAAAATTTAATTACATAGACTCTTTCAATATTTTTACCATTTATTCTAATATTTAAGTCCCCCTTTGTTTCTTTATTTCCAAAAATCATAAAATTCAGTATATTCAAAGAAAGTTTGTTGACCTGGAACCAAGTATTGAGTTTATTCATTTCCTCTGAAACAATTTCACACATTTCCTGTAAGTTGTTCCCAGTGTAAAAAAGATTTGTACCATCTGCAAACATGATAATTTTCAGTAATGATACATTACAAATATCATTTATATATAGAATGAAAAGTGATGGACCAAGTATGGATCCTTGTGGGACTCCACACATAATTTTAAGAGAGTCTGAGTTAACACCATTGAAGGATACAAATTGAAGTCTGCTATCCAAGTAGCTGGCTAGCCAGTTATGTGCCACCCCCTGATTCCATAGGTTTCTAATTTTGTAGGAGAATATTTTGATCGATAGTATCAAAAGCCTTTTTCAAGTCTATAAAAAACCCTAATAAGTATTTTGATTTATCCATTATAGCATCAGTAATTTCTTCAACCAACTCCATAATTGCATGGGATACTGATCTATTATTTCGAAAACCATACTGGCTGTCCGAAAGGATATTATTTTTAGCTATAAATGTCATTAAGCGAGCATAAAAAAATTGTTCTAACAATTTTGACCACTGTGGCAGTAGTGATACTGGGCGGTAATTTGAGAAATTATGTGTATCTCCAGATCTCCAGATTTGAACAAGGGAATTATATGCTATTTTTCAATAAAAATAATATGAGGTGTAGAGTGTAATAATAAAGAGTGCAATGACACTGTCGCTTAACCTGACTGTATGTTGCGTTTGATGAAAAGGATAATGTCCAATGTTTATGAAAGGATTATGAAATAAGACAAGAATTGTTATAATTGGGAAAATGTTAATTTCTGTTCCCTGTATGCTATGTTCTCAATAAAAATAATTTGAGATGTAGATTGTACTGACGAAATGAGGGGTGGGTTAATGTGGCCCTCACAGTTAATGAATGTGGCCCTCACAGTTAATGTATGCGGCCCTCACAGTTAATGTATGCGGCTCTCACAGTTAATGTATGTCAACGAAAGTTACCAAGTGACAGTGAAATTATTCCAACGCGAGTCATCCTATGAAGTTACAATGAAATCCCTTCATAAATACAGCCTGTGTAGCCATGACGGTTGACCAATCAAACCCGAAAGGGGATTTCCTACCTCAGCTAGACATTATACTGAGTCATCCTACCAGGTTACAATGAAATCCTTTCATAAATACAATCTGTAGTCTGTTCTAAAGTTTTTAGGGTTTTGGGCTGGGGAAGCCGTCATGGCTGAATGATCGCAACTGAAAGGGGACGTTCTCATCTGGAGTCATCCTACCAAGTTACAATGAAATCCCTTCATAAATATGACCTGTAGACTGTGCTAAATGTTTCCGGGCTTCAGGCCCCTGTGGCCATCCCAGTTGACCAATCACGACCAAAAGGGGACGTTATCATCTAGACATTATATGAAGTCAACCTACCAAGTTACAATGAAATCCCTCCATAAATATTAAATATGACCTGCAGATTGTGCTAAAAGTTTTTGGGTTTCGGGCCTTGGTCAGCCATCACGGTTGACAGATCATGACCAAAAGAGGACGTTCTCCATCTAGATATTATACAGAGGCATCCTGCCAAGTTACAATGAAATCCCTTCATAAATATGACCTGTAGACTGTGCTGAAGGTTTTCGGGTTTTGGGCTTGGACAGCCATCACGGTTGACCGGTTACATTCAAAATTGGATGTTCTCATCCAGACATTATATGAAGTCAACCTACCAAGTTACAATGAAATCCCTCCAGTTGTCATGGTTGACAGATCGCAACCAAATGGGGAAATTCTCATCTAGACATCATATGGAGTCATCCTTCCAAGATACAATGAAATTCCTCCATATTAAATATGACCTGAAGACTGTGTTAAAAGTTTTTGGTTTTCGGGCTTGGGGAGCCATCATGGTTGACTGATCATGACCGAAAGGGTATGTTCTCATCTAGATATTATACAGAGGCATCCTACCAAGTTACAATGAAATCCCTTCATAAATACGACATGTAGACTGTGCTAAAGGTTTTGGGGTTTTGGGCTCGGGCAGCCATCATGGTTGACTGGTTACGACCAAAAGGGCATGTTCTCATCTAGACCTGACCCCAAACCTGCGTATGAAATGTTGTGACGATTGGACAAGAATTATGGGGTGTAGCCTGTGCTAAAGGAAAATGTGAACAGACTCACAGACTAACTACACAGACTTCCACATGCATGATGGCAATAGGCTTATTATAGCTTATCTTGACTTTGTCAAGTCAAACTAACAAAAACTTGAATAACCATTTTTTGAGTCAAACGCATAGCTTATGCCCCTCATTGGAAAAAGCGATTTAAGCTCGTTCCAACGGGAAGGTCATACATATGCATGTAACCTGTGTTTTGTGACAAAAAATGAAAAAGTAATGAACACTGAATGGTGAATTTTGTGAATAATGCTGGCCGGTTTTGGCCATTATCTAAAGTAAAGGGTTAAGATAACTATTATACTGTACATTACTGTGATCATAAAAGCAGTCATTTATGAGATCAGATCAAGATTTAATCAAGACTAAATTACCCCAAAGTTTCAGGATTTCCTAAATAAAATACTGTGAAATCAAGACTGTATCAAGAAAAACAAACAAAAATAGCATCTCATGTTCACCATTCTCCCATTTCATTTTTGACAGATGAGATTCTACAGTTGCCCAGGGAAGAAAGTAAAAAAAAAGTCATGATTCAGTCAAAAATCTAACCTCTCAATGATCACAGTACTGAATATCAAGGTTATAATATAGGCGAGTCAAAGAATAAACTACAAGTGTATAATTATGAGATGTGAAAATGATACAAAATACAAAGTAAGTACATGTATTCATTAATATGAAAAGCTAACATAAATGACCTTGAGAAAATCAAGCATAAATGTAAATAATAGACCTGAAACGGTTAACTGATTAATCGATTAACCAATGATCAATGTCTTGATTGATCAAAAAAGTAATTGATCGATTAACCGTTACTTTTGAACTACCCGGTATTGTATTATATACATGTAGGTTAACAAAGGAACAAACTTGCTCCAAAACAGGCCCACATTGTCACACTTACTCACATCAGTTATATGAGACAAAGTAAAGCATGCAAGTTACATGTACGTGCTGACATACTTGTTCACGTGCATGTATTCGTAGCTGGAAATTGTCGTTCTTTACCCAAAGCGTTTAAAAGATGATACACTACTGCGCAAGCGACCATTACATGAATATCCCAGGTCCACGTTATCTTCACTAAGATCTGAGAGAAGTTGCCGACTAATACTGGCGATTGTTTCTCGAGTCAATGTCCGACACAATATTAAAATGTTTTGATTGAACTGATTCACGGTCACAGATTACAGCTGTAATTAATTTCTAGGACATCTGAGCGAAAAGGATGTACTTTTGTCGTATTTTGCACGACTCTCACATGTATAACTCAACAATCTCAACTGGACAAAATGACGTTGGCCTTACCATTACCTATATTCATAAAATATTTATGTTTTTAATCAGTTAGAATATTTTTTTAAAATTCCGACAAATGCAACATTCCGACACAAACAGACATAAATTTGATTTGGAAAATTATTGATGACTGGTTATCATTCTGACATTGTGTAACATCAACATGCAGTGCATGTAGTTTATTTGGTCCAATCTATTTCATAATTAATGCTGAGATTACGCTCTCTGGACTCTGGAGTTAATCCCTTTCACTCCAAATGTCTTGTCCAGTTTAATTATTGCATTCATTGTCCACGTAATATCGGGTGGGTTTAATACTTTTGTCTCACCTCGGACCTAGGATATTCATGTAACGGTCACTTGCGCAGTAGTGTACTTGCGAAATAAATACTTACTTGTACATTACGAAAAAGTTTCAATTTTTGTCTCAAAAACATAGCATATGAACCCTCATTGGGATGAGCTCAATGAGCTCATCCCAATGAGAGGTTATGAGCTGTGTTTTTGAGACAAAAATTTAAAACCTAATAAAATTTGAATGGAGACTTTTGGAAATAGCGCTGGCCGTTTTTCCCTGTTATGTTGGGTAAAGAGTTAATATGTTGTAAATCATCAATAGTATGGCAATTATTCAGCTAGCTATTAAGGTAAGTGATTAATTGGTTAACCAAGGTTAATCCATGTGATTAATCGATCAAGAAAACCCTTTAACCGTTTCAGCTCTAGTACATGTAAGTAAGAGGCTGAAAGAAAACAATACTTGATTACTTGGTGGTTACATGTGCAATGTTACAATGTTGAGTGAAAATTACAATTTTAGTACATGTGAAATAAATTAACAGGTGATGATTGGACTGTGAAACTAACTCAGTGTGCTATTAAATTCAAATAAAATGATGAGATCAAAGCATATTTTAAAAGTAAATGCTAAAATCAGGTCTGGAAAAAACCTGCAACTGATCGTTTATGTTAGGTGGGGTTTACATCGAATGTGAAATATGCAAATTAACTATAGGTTGCACAACAAGATAATACAATGACAAATTAATGCAGGAATTTTACTTTTATTTGGGTTTAATGACACTTTCACCAGCCAGGGTCACCTCATGTCAGACAGTTTTACAGTGGAGGATGCAGGAGAGAACCACCAAGCAGTGGTGAGCAACAATTAGACTCCTCAATGACTGACTCTGCGCAAGCTGGGTTAGCACTGGATGAAGACAAGAGCACCATCGAAGTGCAGTAGCACACAATATCACCATGACCCCATGTGGGTAATCAGGATTAAGTGTCTTGCCCAATGACACAACACAGTTTCCCCTGGTGGGAATCAAGCCATACGCCTTTCAGTTTGAAGTCCAATGCTGTAACCACTGAGCTACCATGCTCCCACAACATAATTAAATTCCTAATCTGGTATGTTTTGCCTGTTAGACTTTACAATCTCTCGGGACTAGCTCGACTCATTGGTTGCACATTGCAACCACATGTGACAGGAATGGCATGCCATTTATGTCTTAACTGGTTGAGTGCTAGAAGCCACTATCAGGGCTTTCAAGAAAAAGAGGTACCAGAGCAAAAGGCAATAATTTTCTTGCTCATACTTCACATTCAGTTAAATGCAAATTATATTTTGTTTATATAAATTTGTTTTATTACAAATTATTTGAGAGTGCCTATAGTTTGTAATAAAACAGATACTGAATAAGAAATTAGGACCACAAAAAATAATCTAGCCCTCAACCAGCTAAGAGAATTTCTGCCACAATCAGTGGTGGTACCATGGGGGGATACTTACCCCTCCACATTTTTCGCCAAGGGTAGTAATAAAATACTATCATTTTAATTTTTGTATTGAACGTTGTGGGGCAATGGTGGGTATGCTTAATTCCATATTCCCAAGTGCACTAAATCAGAGAAGTGTACACACACACATTAGCTGCAAACAACAAACAAAAGTCGAGGGCCCAAATTGCAACAAGGCGTGCCACGTTCAAACGGTCTGAAACATACTGCTTAAGAGTATTCGAGGAATGCTAGAATCGAGAGCGTGCAATGCATCCATTTGGAATGCAGCCTACTTTCATTTTCGATTTGAGTGCCGTTCGGTGCTTTGTGCTCGCACTTTACAACAGTGTTCTTCCATTAAAATGTCACCAAGTACGACATTTTCTATAACTGAAAGACCTAACCAATAAGTTTCAAAAGGATAAAACTGTTTTAATTTAATTGTCTGAGAATGCTCCAGAGAACACCATTTACAACGTAAGTTTTAAAAATTTTCTCAACTTAGGGAGAGGACACCCCTCCCGAAGCCCAAGCTGGCTTGGCGCTGCGGGCAAACCCAACCCGTACCCCCTCACTTCGGTAACTCTGGCGCCGCCACTGGCCACAATAAATAGCAACAAGAGGGATGTTACATCCCAATGCTCACCTACATTCGCGCTTGATAATGTCGCTCCAATGTAACATGCCTGATATTTAGTTAATATAAATCATTAAATAGGCATCAAATGATTAATGTGGTTTATGTGATGGCTTTGGAAAGTCTATATTTCTGCATTTATTATATATCAATTCAACATAGAATCATTGGATAAAAAAAAAAAAAAATCAGTTATATTTCTGATTACAGTAGGGTTAATACTTAAAGTAGTTTTTGAAAAGACAAAAATAAAGAGTAATGATAAGTGAAGGCACCACAATGTGCACAAAAGATGACTTTAACGCAAAATCTTAAACCTAAACACAAATTCTTACAAGTTTTGGCAGAAAATCAGGCTCAAATTCCTCAAATTTGCATGTAACGAGGGTTAAATATTACTGCAATGGAGTTCAGTAACCCAAGTGTAGAATATCAATCAGCTAGAAAGACACATAGAAACACAAGTCACCTAAACAGAAACTTTAAGAACTTAAAATTGACTAAGTTCGAGAAAAGCGTGGAAATGTTTACTGAAAGAAGAAGAAATTGCAGTTAAATTTCTGCATACAGTCGGGTTAATACATACAGTTGTTATTGAAATATGAAAATCAACAGTAATGAGAAGTTAAAGCAGCACAATCTGCACAAAAGCTGACTTTAACGCAAATTCTTACAACACCTAAACGCAAATTCTTACAACAAGTTTTGGCTGAAAATTGTAGGTGAAATTTGAAAGAAAGTCATAGTATCAGGGTTAAACAAGTGTTTGATCACCGAGGTGGTATTAGTCTCCTACGGCGCTTTTGTGACATAAGGTGTTTTTGTCACAGAAGACACTAGAGTATATAAGTATCTTGGATTTTTAAAAAAAAATATTGAGCGTGCATAATCCCCTCACAACCCTTTATCCATGTACCATATATGAAAGGTGTAGCTTGAACCATGTTGGAGGGTGGGGTGGTAACATAAAACAGAGAAAAAAGCTTAAAAAAACACAACAAAAAATGGCCGCCATTCTGCCATCTTGGATTTTGAAAAATAAATATTGACTGTGCATCATCCCCTCAGAACCATTTATCCATGTACCAAATATGAAAGGTGTAGCTTGAAGCATATTAGAGGGAGAGGTGGTAACATAAAAACAGACAGACAGACAGACAGACGGACAGACAGACAGATGTTAGATTTTGAAAAAAAAAAAAATATTGAGCGTGCATAATCCCCTCACAACCCCTTTATCCATGTACCATATATGAAAAGTGCAGCTTGAACCATGTTGGAGGAAGTAGTGGTAACATAAAATAGAGAAAAAAGCTTAAAAAACACAACAGAAATGGTTGCCATGGTGCCATCTTGAATTTTGGAGAAAAAAATATTGAACATACAACATCCCATTACAACCCTCTATCCATGTGCCAGACATAAAAAAGTGTAGCTTGAACCATGCTGGAGTGAGGGGTGGTAACATAAAATAGAGAAAAAAGCTTAAAAAACACAATAAAAATCGCCGCCATTCCACCATCTTGGATTCTGAAAAACAAATTTTGAGCGTGCATCATCCCCTCAGAACCATTTATCCATGTACCAAATATGAAAGGTGTAGCTTGAACCATGTTGGTAGGAGGGGTGGTAACATGAAAATAGAGAAAAAAAAGCTTAAAAAACACAACAAAAATGTCCGCCATTCCGCAATCTTGGATTTTGAAAAAAAAATTTTGAGCGTGCATCATCCCCTCAGAACCCTTTATCCATGTACCAAATATGAAAGGTGTAGCTTGAACCATGTTGGTAGGAGGGGTGGTAACATGAAAATAGAGAAAAAAAGCTTAAAAAACACAACAAAAATGGCCGCCATTCCACCATCTTGGATTTTTAAAAAAAAATTTTGAGCGTGCATCATCCCCTCAGAACCATTTATCCATGTACCAAATATGAAAGGTGTAGCTTGAACCATGTTGGTGGGAGGGGTGGTAACATAAAAATAGAGAAAAAAAGCTTAAAAAACACAACAAAAATGGCCGCCATTCTGCTATCTTGGATTTTGAAAAATAAATATTGACTGTGCATCATCCCCTCAGAACCATTTATCCATGTACCAAATATGAAAGGTGTAGCTTGAAGCATATTAGAGGGAGAGGTGGTAACATAAAAACAGACAGACAGACAGACAGACGGACAGACAGACAGATGTTAGATTTTGAAAAAAAAAAAAATATTGAGCGTGCATAATCCCCTCACAACCCCTTTATCCATGTACCATATATGAAAAGTGCAGCTTGAACCATGTTGGAGGAAGTAGTGGTAACATAAAATAGAGAAAAAAGCTTAAAAAACACAACAGAAATGGTTGCCATGGTGCCATCTTGAATTTTGGAGAAAAAAATATTGAACATACAACATCCCATTACAACCCTCTATCCATGTGCCAGACATAAAAAAGTGTAGCTTGAACCATGCTGGAGTGAGGGGTGGTAACATAAAATAGAGAAAAAAGCTTAAAAAACACAATAAAAATCGCCGCCATTCCACCATCTTGGATTCTGAAAAACAAATTTTGAGCGTGCATCATCCCCTCAGAACCATTTATCCATGTACCAAATATGAAAGGTGTAGCTTGAACCATGTTGGTAGGAGGGGTGGTAACATGAAAATAGAGAAAAAAAAGCTTAAAAAACACAACAAAAATGTCCGCCATTCCGCAATCTTGGATTTTGAAAAAAAAATTTTGAGCGTGCATCATCCCCTCAGAACCCTTTATCCATGTACCAAATATGAAAGGTGTAGCTTGAACCATGTTGGTAGGAGGGGTGGTAACATGAAAATAGAGAAAAAAAGCTTAAAAAACACAACAAAAATGGCCGCCATTCCACCATCTTGGATTTTTAAAAAAAAATTTTGAGCGTGCATCATCCCCTCAGAACCATTTATCCATGTACCAAATATGAAAGGTGTAGCTTGAACCATGTTGGTGGGAGGGGTGGTAACATGAAAATAGAGAAAAAAAGCTTAAAAAACACAACAAAAATGGCCGCCATTCTGCTATCTTGGATTTTGAAAAAAAAATTTGAGTGTGCATCATCCCCTCAGAACCATTTATCCATGGACCAAATATGAAAGGTGTGGCTTAAAGCATGTTGGAGGGAGAGGTGGTAACATAAAAACAGACAGACAGACAGACAGACAGACGGACAGACAGACAGATGTTAGATTTTGAAAAAAAAAAAATATTGAGCGTGCATAATCCCCTCACAACCCCTTTATCCATGTACCATATATGAAAAGTGCAGCTTGAACCATGTTGGAGGAAGTAGTGGTAACATAAAATAGAGAAAAAAGCTTAAAAAACACAACAGAAATGGTTGCCATGGTGCCATCTTGAATTTTGGAAAAAAAATATTGAACATACAACATCCCATTACAACCCTCTATCCATGTGCCAGACATAAAAAAGTGTAGCTTGAACCATGCTGGAGTGAGGGGTGGTAACATAAAATAGAGAAAAAAGCTTAAAAAACACAATAAAAATGGCCGCCATTCCACCATCTTGGATTCTGAAAAACAAATTTTGAGCGTGCATCATCCCCTCAGAACCATTTATCCATGTACCAAATATGAAAGGTGTAGCATGAACCATGTTGGTGGGAGGGGTGGTAACATGAAAATAGAGAAAAAAAAGCTTAAAAAACACAACAAAAATGTCCGCCATTCCGCAATCTTGGATTTTGAAAAAAAAATTTTGAGCGTGCATCATCCCCTCAGAACCCTTTATCCATGTACCAAATATGAAAGGTGTAGCTTGAACCATGTTGGTAGGAGGGGTGGTAACATGAAAATAGAGAAAAAAAGCTTAAAAAACACAACAAAAATGGCCGCCATTCCACCATCTTGGATTTTTAAAAAAAAATTTTGAGTGCCGCCATGCCGCCATCTTGGATTTTGAAGAAAAAATATTGAACATGCTTCATCCCCCCCCCCCAACCCTCTATCCATGTGTCAAATATGCAAAGTGTAGCTTGAACCATGTTGGTGGGAGGGGTGGTAACATGAAAATAGAGAAAAAAAGCTTAAAAAACACAACAAAAATGGCCGCCATTCTGCTATCTTGGATTTTGAAAAAAAAATTTGAGTGTGCATCATCCCCTCAGAACCATTTATCCATGGACCAAATATGAAAGGTGTGGCTTAAAGCATGTTGGAGGGAGAGGTGGTAACATAAAAACAGACAGACAGACAGACAGACAGACGGACAGACAGACAGATGTTAGATTTTGAAAAAAAAAAAATATTGAGCGTGCATAATCCCCTCACAACCCCTTTATCCATGTACCATATATGAAAAGTGCAGCTTGAACCATGTTGGAGGAAGTAGTGGTAACATAAAATAGAGAAAAAAGCTTAAAAAACACAACAGAAATGGTTGCCATGGTGCCATCTTGAATTTTGGAAAAAAAATATTGAACATACAACATCCCATTACAACCCTCTATCCATGTGCCAGACATAAAAAAGTGTAGCTTGAACCATGCTGGAGTGAGGGGTGGTAACATAAAATAGAGAAAAAAGCTTAAAAAACACTATAAAAATGGCCGCCATTCCACCATCTTGGATTCTGAAAAACAAATTTTGAGCGTGCATCATCCCCTCAGAACCATTTATCCATGTACCAAATATGAAAGGTGTAGCATGAACCATGTTGGTGGGAGGGGTGGTAACATGAAAATAGAGAAAAAAAAGCTTAAAAAACACAACAAAAATGTCCGCCATTCCGCAATCTTGGATTTTGAAAAAAAAATTTTGAGCGTGCATCATCCCCTCAGAACCCTTTATCCATGTACCAAATATGAAAGGTGTAGCTTGAACCATGTTGGTAGGAGGGGTGGTAACATGAAAATAGAGAAAAAAAGCTTAAAAAACACAACAAAAATGGCCGCCATTCCACCATCTTGGATTTTTAAAAAAAAATTTTGAGTGCCGCCATGCCGCCATCTTGGATTTTGAAGAAAAAATATTGAACATGCTTCATCCCCCCCCCCCCCCAACCCTCTATCCATGTGTCAAATATGCAAAGTGTAGCTTGAACCATGTTGGTGGGAGGGGTGGTAACATGAAAATAGAGAAAAAAAGCTTAAAAAACACAACAAAAATGGCCGCCATTCCGCCATCTTGGATTTTGAAAAAAATATTTTGAGCGTGCATCATCCCCTCAGAACCATTTATCCACGTACCAAATATGAAAGGTGTAGCATGAACCATGTTGGTGGGAGGGGTGGTAACATGAAAATAGAGAAAAAAAAGCTTAAAAAACACAACAAAAATGTCCGCCATTCCGCAATCTTGGATTTTGAAAAAAAAATTTTGAGCGTGCATCATCCCCTCAGAACCCTTTATCCATGTACCAAATATGAAAGGTGTAGCTTGAACCATGTTGGTAGGAGGGGTGGTAACATGAAAATAGAGAAAATAGAGAAAAAAAGCTTAAAAAACACAACAAAAATGGCCGCCATTCCACCATCTTGGATTTTTAAAAAAAAATTTTGAGTGCCGCCATGCCGCCATCTTGGATTTTGAAGAAAAAATATTGAACATGCTTCATACCCCCCAACCCTCTATCCATGTGTCAAATATGCAAAGTGTAGCTTGAACCATGTTGGTGGGAGGGGTGGTAACATGAAAATAGAGAAAAAAAAGCTTAAAAAACACAACAAAAATGTCCGCCATTCCGCAATCTTGGATTTTGAAAAAAAAATTTTGAGCGTGCATCATCCCCTCAGAACCCTTTATCCATGTACCAAATATGAAAGGTGTAGCTTGAACCATGTTGGTAGGAGGGGTGGTAACATGAAAATAGAGAAAAAAAAGCTTAAAAAACACAACAAAAATGGCCGCCATTCCACCATCTTGGATTTTTAAAAAAAAATTTTGAGCGTGCATCATCCCCTCAGAACCATTTATCCATGTACCAAATATGAAAGGTGTAGCTTGAACCATGTTGGTGGGAGGGGTGGTAACATGAAAATAGAGAAAAAAAGCTTAAAAAACACAACAAAAATGGCCGCCATTCTGCTATCTTGGATTTTGAAAAAAAAAATTTGAGTGTGCATCATCCCCTCAGAACCATTTATCCATGGACCAAATATGAAAGGTGTGGCTTAAAGCATGTTGGAGGGAGAGGTGGTAACATAAAAAAACAGACGGACGGATGAATGGACGGACGGATGGATGGACAGACAGACAGACAGATGGACGGAGTGCAATCCTATAGTCCCCTAACGGTTCCCGTAGGGGACTAATAATGTGCTGATAGTCGCCTACAACGTGCATATGCAATATGAAAGGCCTGAGGCCAGTGATCTTTGAAAAAATAACCTTAACATTAAATCTTACAATATTGGACACGCCGAACGCCGAAGCTGACGCCCAAGGTCATCAAATAAACTCACCACTTGTAATAGAAGTAGGTGAGCTAATAAAAATACATCAAATGATAGGAGGTGCAAAATGGCATTATGTAATGAAGAATCACTGAAATTGTAATTGAAGTACATTCATTGGTTAAAGAGGAGTTGCGGAAAAACATTCGTTCAAGAAAGTGACTATAAGTCCCAACAAAAATACATCACATCAACAACTAAAATAAGCCTTAATGTTACTAGTAACAAGTATGAGAAAGTATTAAATAAAACAAGAGGCCCCAAGGGGCCTGAGGGCACTCACCTGACATGGTGGCCTAAATTTATATCAACCCAGAGAATTGATTTCAACAAGTTGCATCTGCTCCTCCTAAGAAAAGCTTATACCAAATATCCAAAGATTCTGACCAGTGGATCTAAAAAAAAAAGATTTTTAAAGAATATTCCTCATATTGAACTAAGTTATAATTCAGGCTCCCACAGGGAGCCCATATATGAACCTAGGGACTTGGCTTTAACAAACTTGAATCTCACCCCCCTAAGGATGCTGCACACCAAATATCAAAACATTCCGACTGCTGGATCTGAAGAAGAAGATTTTTAAAGAAAAGTCCTCATTTTGAACTATGTTACAATTCGAGCTCCCACAGTGAGTCCTAATATGGACCTAGGGACATGGCTGAAGAAGAAGATTTTTAAAGAAAAGTCCTCATTTTGAACTAAGTTACAATTCGAGCTCCCACAGTGAGTCCAAATATGGACCTAGGGACATGGCTTGAACAAACTTGAATCTCACCCCCTAAGGATGCTGCATACCAAATATCAAAACATTCCGACTGCTGGATCTGAAGAAGATTTTTAAAGAAAATTCCTCATTTTGAACTAAGTTATAATTCGGGCTACCACAGTGAGCCCAAATATGAACCCAGGGACTTGGCTTGAACAAACTTGAATCTCACCCCCCTAAGCATGGTGCATACCCAATATCAGAAGATTCTGCCTGCTGGATCTTGAGAAGAAGATTTTCAAAGAAATGTGCCTGAAATGCAGTAAGTTCAAATTTGGGCTCCTATACTGAGCCCAAATATAAACCCAGGGGGGCGATTTGAACAAACTTGAATCAGATCCACCCCACAATGTTGCATACCAAATATCAAAAGATTCTGCCTGCTGGATCTGGAGAAGAAGATTTTTTAAGAAATATGCCTGAAATGCACTAAGTTAAAATTTGGGCTCCTATACGGAGCCCAAATATAAACCCAGGGGGCCGATTTGAACAAACTTGAATCAGATCCACCCCACAATGTTGCTTACCAAATATGAAAAGATTCTGAAGCTGGATCTGGAGAAGAAGATTTTTTAAGAAATTTGCCTGAAATGCACGAAGTTCGAATTCGAGCTTCTATAGTGAGCCCAAATATGAAACTAGGAAGCCGATTTGAACAAACTTGAATCAGATCCACCCCACAATGTTGCATACCAAATATCAAAAGATTCTGCCTGCTGGATCTGGAGAAGAAGATTTTTTAAGAAATTTGCCCGAAATGCACTAAGTGCGAATTCGGGCTTCTATATTAAGCCCAAATATGAATCCAGGGGGCCAATTTGAACAAACTTGAATCAGATCCACCCCGCAATGTCGCATACCAAATATCAAAAGATTCTGCCTGCTGGATCTGCAGAAGAAGATTTTTGAAGAAATTTGCCCGAAATGCACTAAGTTTGAATTCGAGCTTCTATAGTGAGCCCAAATATAAATCCAGGGGGCCAATTTGAACAAACTTGAATCAGATCCACCCCGCAATGTTGCATACCAAATATCAAAAGATTCTGCCTGCTGGATCTGGAGAAGATGATTTTTTAAGAAATTTGCCTGAAATGCACTAAGTTCGAATTCGAGCTTCTATAGTAAGCCCAAATATGAATCTAGGGAGCCGATTTGAACAAATTTGCATCAGATCCATCCCACAATGTTGCATACCAAATATCAAAAGATTCTGCCTGCTGGATCTGGAGAAGAAGATTTTTTAATAAATTTGCTTGAAATGCACTAAGTTCAAATTTGGGCTCCTATACTGAGCCTAAATATAAACCCAGGGGGCTAATTTGAACAAACTTGAATCAGATCCACCCCACAATGTTGCTTATCAAATATGAAAAGATTCTGCCTGCTGGATCTGGAGAAGAAGATTTTTTAAGAAATTTGCATGAAATGCACTAAGTTCAAATTCGAGCTTCTATAGTGAGCCCAAATATGAATCTAGGAAGCCGATTTGAACAAACTTGAATCAGATCCACCCCACAATGTTGCATACCAAATATCAAAAGATTCTGCCTGCTGGATCTGGAGAAGAAGATTTTTAAGAAATTTGCCTAAATGCACTAAGTCCGAAATCAGGCTCCTAAACTGAGCCCAAATATGAACCCAGGGGGCCGATTTGAACAAACTTGAATCAGATCCACCCTACAATGTTGCATACCAAATATCAAAAGATTCTGCCTGCTGGATCTGGAGAAGAAGATTTTTGAAGAAATTTGCCTGAAATGCACTAAGTTCAAATTCGGGCTTCTATAGTAAGCCCAAATATGAATCCAGGGGGCCGATTTGAACAAACTTGAATCAGATCCACCCCGCAACGTTGCATACCAAATATCAAAAGATTCTGCCTGCTGGATCTGGAGAAGAAGATTTTTGAAGAAATTTGCCTGAAATGCACTAAGTTCGAATTCGAGCTCCTATAGTGAGCCCAAATATGAATCTAAGGAGCCGATTTGAACAAACTTGAATCAGATCCACCCTACAATGTTGCATGCCAAATATGAAAAGATTCTGCCTGCTGGATCTGGAGAAGAAGATTTTCAAAGAAATTTGCCTGAAATGCAGTAAGTTCAAATTTGGGCTCCTATACTGAGCCCAAATATAAACCCAGGGGGCCGATTTGAACAAACTTGAATCAGATCCACCCCACAATGTTGCATACCAAATATCAAAAGATTCTGCCTGCTGGATCTGGAGAAGAAGATTTTTTAAGAAATTTGCCTGAAATGCACTAAGTTCGAAATCGGGCTCCTATACTGAGCCCAAATATGAACCCAGGGGGCCGATTTGAACAAACTTGAATCAGATCCACCCTACAATGTTGCATACCAAATATCAAAAGATTCTGCCTGCTGGATCTGGAGAAGAAGATTTTTTAATGTTTTTCCCATTGCCTACAGTGTTAAAAAGTGCTGACTCAGCACTTTTTCAAAGTCCCGAAACTGCACCCTATGATAAAACCGATGGCAATTTTTTTTTACCAATCCTTTCTGTTGGTCCTAAGGAAGCTGCACACCAAATAAAAATTCTCAATGCCGTGCAGTTTTGGAGATATGGGCGTTTTAAATTTTTTCTATTTTTAGCTCCTGCGGTTCCCACGGGGCTGCGGGAAATTTTTTTTTTGCATAAATCAAGTACTCATGACCCAATAAGCCCTCACATAAAATTTGGTTCAAATCAGCCTCTCGGTTTGGAAAATAGAAATTTTGGGCGGGGCAAAAAATGTTGCCCCTCCC
This sequence comes from Pictodentalium vernedei, assembly GCA_031216915.1. NCBI lineage: Eukaryota > Metazoa > Mollusca > Scaphopoda > Dentaliida > Dentaliidae > Pictodentalium > Pictodentalium vernedei. The sequence goes on along the minus strand of CM062292.1, from coordinate 259,681,820 downwards.
ATAACGACGCCAAGTATAGCCCCACAAACTTCTCTTGAACAAATCTGAGTCTACACCTCAAAAGGAAGCTGCACACCATATATCAAGTCTCTGCTACTGCTGGTTCATGAGAAGAAGATTTACAAAGATTTTGGTGCCCCTTGGGGGCGTGGCACCACCCAGGAGGAGGGGCAACTTCATTTGAACAAATCTGAATTGGCATTAGGTAATAAACATTTAGCCAACATTTGAATAAAATTGGGCTAGTGTTTTAGGAGGAGAAGTCGATAATGTAAAGTTAACGTCGGACGGACGACGACGGACGACGGACAGAAAGTTATTAGTAAAGCTCCCCTTGAGCTTCGCTCAGGTTGGCTAAAAAAAAAGTTAAAAAAAATTTTTTTTTCAAGAAAGTGAAGATAAGTCCCAAAAATCCCCCTCAAATTCCTCAAATATGTATGTAATGAGGGTGCAACGTTACCGCAATGTAGTTCAGTAACCCATGTGTACAATATTAATTGCCTGGAAAGACACATAGAAACAGAACTCACCTTAACACAAACTTTTAGAACTTAAAATTGAGTAAGTCAGAGAAAAACGTGAACATTGTGACTGAAAAAAAGAAAAGAAATCAGTTAAATTTCTGCATACAGTACTGTTAATACCTAAAGTAGTTATTGAAATGAGAAAATAAACAGTAATGAGAGGTGAAGGCACCACAATCTGCATAAAAGCTGACTTTAACGCAAATTCTTACAACACCTAAACTCTAATTCTTACAAGTTTTGGCAGAAAATCAGCCTCAAATTCCTCAAATATGCATGTAATGAGGGTTAAATATTACTGCAATGGAGTTCAGTAACCCAAGTGTAGAATATTAATCGCCTGGAAAGACACATAGAAACACAACTCACCTAAACACAAAGTTTACAAAGTTTTACAACTTAAAATTTACCAAGTCCGAGAAAAACATGAAAATTTTGACTGAAAAAAAAGAAAATTTCCGTTAAATTTCTGCATACAGTAGGGTTAATACCTACAGTTGTTATTGAAATATGAAAATCAACAGTAATGAGAAGTTAAAGCAGCACAATCTGCACAAAAGCTGACTTTAATGCAAATTCTTACAACACCTAAACGCAAATTCTTACAAGTTTTGGCAGAAAATTTTAGGTGAAATTTGGAAAAAAAAGTCGTAGTATCAGGGTTAACTACTGTTCTGATAGTCCCCTACAACGTACATATGCAATATCAAAGGCCTGAGCCCACTGATCTTTGAGAAATTAACCTTAAGATTAAATCTTACTATATTGGACACGCCGGACGCCGACGCTGACGCCCAAGGTCATGACAATAGCTCACCACTTCTAATAGAAGTAGGTGAGCTAAAAACTAACGTGTGATCTTGCTTTGCTATTTACATGTACACGACGAACCTGATTCGAAATGATATCAAAGGTTGTTCTATTCCAGTTACAACACATTTCTTTTCTTAATGATATGTGTCAGAGATCAAAGTTAACGACCTCGTGAATAATGCACTACATTCTGTGTTACAAAGCGCAGAAGTTATCGCATGTTTAACGAGGTTTACTTGACTATTCTGCACTAGATAGCGCATTAACTAACGAGCGTTTTCTGCAATAGACGTGACAGGACTTCTAGTTTTAACTGTACATGTATGGTGGCAAAAATTCTGTTAACTCTTAGAAGCCGGGGAATCCGAATGAATTTATTTTATTGAACATGACACACTGCGAAAAACTTACAGTAAAGTAGGTGCTTCTAGTCAAGTGAAATCTGCATGTTCAAGCAGATGACACTTGACTAGAAGCACATGCTCAAGTGTTTAATTCTCCCCCAGCCCAAAGATAGCGGAACCGTCACAGCCAGATTACCTGCAGTATTACATCACAGGCAAGAAAACTTGACTCCCGGTTTCTAATAGTTAAGACATGTACAGCATGGCTGTAGTAGCAAAACAGAGAAGACGGAAAAGCATCACAACACATTATTTCTGAAGGTTACCACCACGTTATTTAGCATAACCTGTTCTTGGGTTATGCTGTAAGATCTTTATTTCCAGGCCAGTAAAATGGATTTAGAATAATTCAACATAATGCTAGTAAGCAAAAAGTCACAAGACTTTTTTACTGAACTTTGCAAAATTAATTTACAACAAAGTTGTAAACTTTGCAAAATTAATGGAAGACAGTACATGTAGCCTACTAGTAATGTGATGGGAGTGGAGTGATTTTAGTTACATGTTCTAGAATTATGCTAGTACTACATTTGTAATAATTTTGTGAAAAAATTGTTGTGTTACAAATTACTGACAAGTGCTATTGGCACTCTCCAATATATTTTACAAAACAAATCCATGTTGAACAATTTTCACTTTGTAACCACTGTAAACATAGCCAAAGTGACATATTGGTACAACATGCACTATGCACACTGGCAAAACCCACAACAGTGGAAGTTAGTCAACTATTACCCAAATAGTAGATAAAGTGTCTACTGCACATTAAATGAAAGTGTCAATGACACTGTACCTCAACTTGAGAAACTTGAACTTGGTAAGTTGTAAATGAAATGGCAAATTTGAAGATCATTGGTACCAATGTTATTTGGTGAAATTTCAACATAACAGCATTGTGTGTGCACAACGTCAGAGTATTCCATGCATTTTTAGATGTAAACTGTAAGACTATCTAAAGGAAGAATGTTGATACACAAATGCAGTAAGTTCAGAGGTTATTGTAAATGGCAACTTTTTTCACAGAAATGAATGCTAATCAATAGCTCCTATCTAAAGGTGTTGCCCAATTAGCACACCAAGTTCAAAAACAATCCTATGATAAATGTAGCCTGAAGGCCATGTCAAAGAAGAATGTTGATGCACAAAAGCAATAAATTCAAAGATTGTTGCTAAAAGCAACAGTTTTTGATGTAAATGAAAAGAAAATCAATAGCTCCTATCTTTGTCACCCTGCATAAGCATACAAAGTTTCAAAACAACCTGATAATGAATGTGCCCTCTGAGGCATGCCAAAGGAAGATGTTAATTCACAAATGCACTAAGTTTGAAGGTCATTGTTTGTGGCAATGTTTTGGGGGTTTTTTTATGGAAATTTATAAATGTATCTTGCTGAGAGTGCAAAAGGGATAAGTTGCTGCACAGATGCAGTAAGTTCACAGGCTGGTGATTACGACAAAAATTTTTTATGGAAAAGAGAAAAAGCAATAGCTCCCATCTAGAGGTCACACCGAACACACATACCAAGTTTCAAAGTGATCTGATCATAAATGTGACCTGAAGGGTGTGTCAAAGGGAAATATTGATACTCAACCGCACTAAGTTTTTACTAAATTCATTCGAGGTCAGGGACCAGCCTAGGAGGGAATTTTAGGGAGACTTCAAGTCTCCCTCCAGAAAAAATAGGGAGACTGCAGTCATGTAGGGAGACTTCATAGGCAAGTGGGGAAAATTAAGAATATTCATGTACCACCCCCGCCGCCCCTTCATATTTTCAGTTTATGGTCCTCCGTTAACGTACAAATAATCCAGGTCCAGTTGTCTATGATGCATCTGTGCCAGGTTAAAAAATCACAATGTAATTATTGACTGAAAATCCCCCACTGCTTCCTTCTCCTTCATGACCCCTCACCTCTTCTTCGTGCCAATCCCCCATCACCCTCCTGTGGTTGCCTTTCAACAAAGTCTACTAAGCTAATAATTTCCTAAGTCTGAAAGTGTGAACAGGACCAGATGTAAGAAGGTTGGTTGGGAGGTACTTTGTTAGTTAATAAACAAAATACATTCTGGGGTCGAGTATTTTGTAAAAGAAATGTCATTCTGTATCAATTTTATGGTTCCGGTGTCATTCCGAGTCATTTCATGTCATTCCGATATTTAGGAGGACCCTTTTTCAAGATCGTCCACATTCACACTTGTGTCCTGTACAAAGCTTTTCTTGACATCACAAAAGCTTTTTTTCATGTGTTTCAATTCCATTCGTGTTTTTATGGGAATAGACAGCCCAACAGTTAACAGTCGTCAGCAAATCGAAATGAAAATAATGTGTTATAAAATACGTCCGTTGTGTATACATTTTCGGCATCCTAAGCGACGTAACCTACTTTCAAACTGGGTTGTTTTGTTGAGTCGCGTAAGTCACCTATTTTCACTTAAAGCTCCGACTGGAACGCAACAAAATAGAAATAAAAAAAATCCGCCAAAAGCGACAATGGACAATTGCTTGTCGTTTGATTTCAAATAAATGGACGTTTATTTGACGAATTAAAATGCCCATTTATCACACTCGAGCACATTCGATTTTTGAAAATACTCGTTTTCATGTAAACCTCGCATCACTCAGTTCAGCCTTTTCTCATTTTGGCCAATTTTTAGAGGGCGACTTGTAATCGCCCCGACTATTTTTCTAGGCGACTTTGGGCTTAGAAGGGCGACTTAATCGCCCTAGTCGCCCTCACGGCTGGTCCCTGTTTGAGGTCGTTGCCAATGGCAACTATTTTTGTCGGAAATGGAGGAAAGTTAAAAAATTTATAGTAATTTATATATCTTTTATACTTACCAATGACCCAGACTTAGCTGGTGCAAACTCCATTAAATTCAGGGCCAACCACAAATTTTGCCCCCCCAATCCCTAAAATTTGCATCAAAACCAAAAAATAGATGTCCTGGTAGGTCCTCCATACTATTACTCCACTGCGCATGCGTAGTGTCAAGGAGATCTCGAAATTGGCGCCAAAATGTCATTCTTACAACCAGTGCCTGGTAAGTGTTATGTATGCAGCAGGGAGGCAAGAGTTCCCAACTCCTGGGAGGGACATCCCCGTCTGGGTCATTGGTAAGTATAACAAGCCAAGACCAATACCGGGTCTGGACCTGCATTGCTGCATGCAACAGATCTGAAAATTAGTTACACGATACAACTCATCATTATGAAGCAGCAGACCAAATATAAAATCATTCCCTTTCATAGAAGCCAAGAAAACTTTCGAGGGAAAAAGTGTTTCGAACGGAATGACGGACAGAGTCGAGCGGTTGCTAGACCTGCTCTGCCGCTGGCGACGCATGTAAAAAATACATAAATTTTTTAACATTTTTATACTGTACCAATGACCCAGACTTAGCTGGATAGTAAAAAAGCTGGAGGGCCAGGACATAAAGGAAAACCCAATAGGCTCATTATACAATTACATATGACAGAATTATCCCCTCAAGGAGAAAAGGAGAGATACAATTTAAATGTATCTTTCTTATTCTTATCAAAGAAGAAAGACACAATATCATTCCGTAATTGAGCACAATAACAACAATGATCTCTATTAATATCCAGTATAACCCTTTATACTAATTATTTTTAAAGGTAAGCCAATAAATAAAGACAGTCCAGAGAAATGAGACTCTTTACACTCATTTAAAGTGTCCGAGGATTGTATATTAACGCTCGTTTGACACGTGACATATACAAATGCTTCACACCGAGCTGCACTTTAAAAATATTACATGACATGAGTAAACATTAGCTTTACACTTTAAAACCATCCTGGTACCGACTTGGAATTACTGACTCTGGGGGAGGCATTCCCTTGCTTTTCACTATAAAGCAGGTGACCTAAGGGAACACCACACCCCCCCTCCCCTGGGTCAAATACCCCAGAGCGAAGAGGGCAGCAGGACAGAGTCACTGCCGGAACAGAAAGCCAACATAACTATAGTTGCAACTGTTTAGTGGATGATATTCTGAGCAACTGATAACGGACCTAAACAATGAAGATCTCCAGAAATGGACTCAATATTTCTAAGATAAAAGTTTGTGAAAGTGGAAGGCTGAAACCAATATGCAGCCTTCATTAAATCTGTAATAGCAACACTATTAGCATAAGCCTAAGATGTTGATAGAGCTCTTACTTCATGAGCCGAAATCTTAAGAGCAGACTGCTGAGATGAAGATAACTTTTCATAAGCAGTACGTATAGTTAATTGAATCCATCTAGCAATAGAATGAACCATAATGTCCTTTCTATTAGGCATCAAAGACAAAAAGAAAAGCTTACGTCCCTTTCTAATGAACTCAGACCTACGTTTATAAATAGGTATTGCTCTAACAGGACAGAGTAAAGTCCTATGCCCGTCGGAAGACGGAAGGGCCTTAACTGGTAAAGTGCTGAGTTTTTTCGGACAACAAATCAAAGCTCATCGTATACTGCTCTATTACATTTAATTGGATAGTGCCTTATAGGCACTATCCAATTAAATGTCAGAGAGCAAAGTATTGTATAAAAAATCTGATTCATATCAGGAACAATAAAGGCTTTCTCAGGCAGAATGTAGCTACAGACAGTTATTGCCTGTCACTTTTAGTAAAGCCCAAAATAGGGCTTCCAGCACTCTACCCTTTAACAACAATAGGTTCAGGATACTTATTAGGAGCCTGATTCTTAGCCAAAAATCCAACATTAGTAGTAAAGGTAATAGTATTACCGACACTACGATAGTGAGAATCATCCCAGATAAAGCATGAAGCTCACTAACTCTTCTTGCAGAAGAGAAGGCTAAGAGAAAAGCTGTCTTATATGTTAAGAATTTGAAGTCCACTGTGTCAAGAGGCTCAAAAGGTGCTTCCTTTAGCTTAAGAAGAACCCATGCTAAATTCCACTTCGGAATTAATCTAAGGGTTCTAGGTCTATTTATCGAAAAGTTTCTTACTAATTTAGATAAAGAGACATTAGATCCAATCATTAATGTATCATGGTGTGCATAGGTATCAGATAACATAGACCTATAACCCTTGATAGTAACAGGCTGCAGTTTGATCTCATCAAACAAATAGACCAGAAAATTTGCAATGTCAGGAATGGAGGGATCATATGTATCCACAGAGTGATCCCAACACCACTGACGAAAGACCTTCCATTTTACAGCATAATTTAACGAAGAGGAGGTCCTCCTGCAGTTAGAAATCGCGTCCACTGCTCGACCTGTAAAACGTTAAATATGCAAGAAGGACCGCACAACAGAAATACGCGTGAAGGTTGAGACCTTGCGGATTGTGGTGAAGAGTGCACAATTTCCCCTGCGACAGAAGATCCTCCCGTGAAGAAAGCTTCCGCGGCATGTCCCACAACAGACACCTGAGTAGATTTATCCACGGTCTCTGTGGTGACAGAGATGCTACCAACAGGATCTTGCACTGGGATTGCTTTATCTTGAGCAATATCTGCTGAATCAACGGGGCTGGAGGATACGCATATCCTGTTATCCCGTCCCATGAGATCGATAGAGCGTCTACTGCAAACGCTCGAGGAGCCGGACATGGAGACACATACGTCTGCAACTGATTGTTGAGATGTGTCGCAAATAAGTCTATCATTGGCCGCTCCCATTGGTAGCAAATCTGATTGAAAACCTGCTTGTTGAGAGTCCACTCTGACGGCAACAGGCGACCCCTCCGTGAAAGGGAGTCTGCTAACACATTCAGACGACCCAGAATATGACGAACCGATAGTAGAACCTGATGTTCCAATACAAACAGAAGGATTCTTTCTGTTAGCTTGAACAACGGAATGAAATGAGTGCCTCCCTGATTCCGAATATATGCAACTACCGTCGTATTGTCGGATAGAATTTGGACGTGTGCATTCTGAATAACGTCCATCCAATGATGCAACGCAAACCAAATTGACATCATTTCTTTGATATTTATGTGCTTGCTTAAAAACTGTGGATCCCAAAGACCCTGGCACCTCGAATGTGAAGGGAATAGTGTCGCACCCCAACCTGTTTGACTGGCATCCGTCATAATAGTAAAACTCGGATCCGGCAATTGCAGTGGAACTCCCTGAGTTAACCACTGAATATGTGCCCAAGTCTGAATCTCTTGTTTCACTTGGCTTGACAAGAGGATGTCCATATCGAGTGAATGAGTCTTCGCCTTCCAATTCTGAGTCAGAAAGATTTGGAGAGGATGAGCGTGTAGCCATCCCATTGGAATGAGATCTGCGGCCGCTCCGCACAGACCTATCAGTCTCCTGAATTCTCTCGCTGTAACTTTCTCTGAGTTTAGACAATAGCGAGCTTAACAACTGACTAACTTCGCTCTGGTTAACAGCAGACGAACGAGATTGTTGTGCGTCTCGAAGCTCAACCCCAGGTGGGTGAATGACTTGGACGGCACCAGATCTGACTTCTGCTCGTTTACTATGAAACCGAGACGTCAGAGCAATAGAAGCAGATTCTCCACATCTTTCTGAAGCATTAACTCGTTGCCGTACCTTTGAAGAATATCGTCCAGGTAGGCCGACATTACCGCAGACGAATGAGCTCTGAAGTAAGTCATTACCGAGTTCATTATCCGAGTGAAAGCCCAGGGCGCTAGATTCAGACCAAAGCACATCACACGGAACTGATATACGACACCTAGGACAGCGAAACGAAGATACTTTCTGAACACTGGATGTACCATGACGTGAAAGTACGCATCCTTGAGATCTATGCTCGCGGCATAGTCGTTCACTCGAATGCTTGCTCTGACCGATCAAATGGTCTCCATATAAAATTTTGGAGCCACAATTAGCTTGTTTATCCAGATTAAGTCTATTACTGGACGGAACGAGTCATCTGGTTTCGGACCAGAAAAAGATGGCTGTAGAAACCTTGAGATTCCAGGTTTTCTACGACCTCTATCGCGTTCTTCAGTAAGAGACACTGGACTTCTGAAAGAAGCGTGTCTCTTTTTTGTAGATTTGACGGAAGTTGAGTCCATCTTGGACTTCAAGTTAACGGAGGTTTTCCTTTGTAGGACAGTTTCAGTCCTTCCGCTATTACCCTTCAAACCCAAGGGTCCTCCATAATTAATTCCCAATTTTCTAAGAAACTCGACAACCTTCCGCCCACTGGAACGCGACAGAGGTTTACACCATCACCTCCTGGACCAGCGAGGCTTGCGGAAGGAGAAACCACATCCTCCACGGCCTGCACCTCGCGTCGTCGGCCTAGGGGCATCTGACCTGTTATTACGGCCAGCGTTACGGCCCCTACTAGAGTCGCTGCCTTGACGGTCTCTAGAATAAGGCCTAGAGGACACGTACACACCTCTATAGGAACTTCCCCTGGACGAACCTGTCCCAGAAGTTCCTGGCCTACTTTTCTCCGCTGGTTCAGACTTTTTAGAAGCGGACATAAACAGCAGAGTCTGAAGCTTTCTTAGTTAATTGATCATAAATAGCAGAAAGCTTGCCGTCAAAGAGAAGTTCTCCGGAGACCGCAGCGACTCTAAGAGAGTTTTTCACCTTACTATCCACTCTCGTGGACGTAACTAGAGCTCCATCACGTCTAACCAACTTCAGATTAGCCACTGAAAGGGCGGAGCTATACGTGGAAAAGGCAATAGCCCTTGACAGAACTCTCAAGGAATTTTGTATGTCCTGAAATTCTTGTCCTTCAAGGCGTAATGACAATGCTCTGGTAAGGTGATCTACGTACGAAAGTGTGTCTAAATTTGCTCTATTGTACAAAATTGTTGTTTCCAACATAGAGCTTTGAATAGACATAGACAACGGCATGGATAATTCAAGGTCTTCAGCCTGGTCGTCTAGACACAGAGGAACTCTCTGAATGCCCTGTCCTGCCATTTCAAACCTATTTCTTGAATTAATGAAATGCAGATTAAGAGCATTAGCCGAAAGGAAGGCTGACTTGACCGTTGTGGAAGCAAGTTTACTGATAGCGCCGTTCAAAAGCTCGAATGTCCGTGAGACATTCCTGGACTGAGACGGAAACTCAGGGACGGAGTCCCTAAACCGATTGAAAAAATCGGTGTCCAGTGGCACTATAAGCCTCCTATCTGGCTGAGCAGCATCCTGGTCTGCTGGATCAACTTCAGGAAGGAAATGCCGGATTAACTCGACGGCGATTTTATGTTGTTCCGAAAGGGAAAATTCCAACTCATCAGCATCCCTTTCTCGATCCTGATGGACCTCATGAACATCTCGGTCGTCCGCTCCAGATCCAGCTGCGGAACGAACCGACCCAGCATCATCAGGAAATTCTTGCTCCGACAGAACTTGTTCCGGCTGCTGGAATGCTGCTATCACGTTGTCTTCTGCAGACTTCTTTTACGCAAATGCCCGGAAGAAGGAGGCCTCGTATCCTTGGCTACCGGATGGCGTGACCTGGCTGTCAAGGAATCTCTGGACGGCGATGCAGGCTGGATATCGACGGTCACGTAGCCAAGGTGTGGACGAGTGCGCTGTCGTGGGGACAAAGAAGCCAATGATACAGTCTCGCCGGACTGTCTATATACCGGAGCGTCCCGAGGGGTGGACGTAACCTCCGACTAAGGAACGTTGTATACCACAACATCCGGACCGTGATGTTGTTGTACGAGAGAGGGACCTCTCTCGCTCGCAGCCTGTGCAGAGCTCGACGAGTTAGGAACCGAACCCAAAAGCTTCTTCCGTCCTATTCTAAGTTCCGTCATCACTGGGTGTGCCTGTGGTAAGTTTATAGTGCTCGCAACACCCGTATTTCCTTCCTGGACTGCAACGGACGAACCCGGGTGCTGACCCATTCGGTGAATGGACGCGACACTGGGCGAGCTAGCGGATGTAGATGCCAATGCCATCAACCCTACTTGGGGCCTCTTAGGCAATTGCCGTATATCCATGAGCACTTTTGCCGCTAGCTCTTCTCTAGATTGTGACGACGGACGTGTACTTGTACACGACATCACGGAAACATCACTCTGTTCTTGTTCCTCTGAAAAAGAGAGTGAATAACTTGAGTGTCCCTGTGGCGAGAGGACCGGCATGGTCCTCTCCCCGCTAACAACATACCGTGGCACACGTGTCCAATGTTTGTCATCCCAACTGATACACACTGAACAAGGATTAGTGCGAGTACATGTACATTGACTACAATTAATACAGAAATCATGAGAATCAGAGGAAGATTTCCTTCCATTACAATTTGAGCAATAATCTTTCATTGTGAAAATACACAGTCATAGCACCCGCAATAAACCTTGAAAACTAAGATACATAATATAATAATCCATTATAATAATACGAAAAAATAATTCAAAAAGAAAAAATTTTTTCAGAAGAGCCCAAGTTCCCAAAAGGGAACCCTGAGCCCAAATGGATCCCAAAAAAGCCTAAGTGTGGACAAAAATTTTAAATCATTTTGAAAAATTAATGTAACACTTACGGACAATATTAATGTAATTTACTATGAATTAAACTAGGTAAAAACAAGAAATCACTATCAGAAGTAACTGTTGTCAACGTAAACAAAAAGTGTAAACAAACCAGAAACATGACTCCAGGCACTGGTAACCATGGCCCGAAATCAGTGACTAATTTAAACACTATCTGATGCTAAACAGAGCCTTCCCCAGAAGAAACTGCAGAGCATCAGATGGTAGATGCAGACCAAAACGCCTAAATACCCAAAGGTGAGGACGTAAACATGGGGAAAAAACAGAAAATAATTCTGTTTCCAAGCCAAAACTCCCAAGAAATTTTAGTAATAAACATTACAAACAATAAACCACAAGCATGGGAGAATAGCTAGGGGGGAATGAAGGAAAGGGAGAGAGGAAACACTGATCAAACAATGGAACATTCATAGCAAGAATGACAACAACAGGGCCATGCCTCGAAAATAGGCAACATGAAATAATTTCGTAAAATAATTATAAGTTACAGCCCTGAACATCTGAAACCACTGTTTTTCCTCTCCTCATCCTATATCCTCTTCATATCCACCATTTCTCTCATAATTATGTGTCTGACATCATTAAAACTGAGATTTACAGCACAAATACAGTGAGGTGACACTGATTTCAGGGCTAAACAAAGAATGACATTTTCGCTCCAATTTTGAGACCTCCTTGACACTGTGCATGCGCAGTGGAGTAAAAGCGCAGTGGAGTGAAAGTATGGAGGACCTACCAGGGCATCTATTTTTCAGTTTTGATGCAAATTTTGGGGATTGGGGGGGGGGGGGGGGGCAAAATTTGTGTTTAGCCCAGAATTTAATGGAGTTTGCACCAGCTAAGTCTGGGTCATTGGTACAGTATAAAAATATTGATAGCTCCCATCTAGAGGTCACCCCCAAACAAGCACACCAAGTTTCAAAGCGATCTGGTCAAAAATGTGCGCTGCAGGCTGCCCCAAAGGAAAATATTGATGGGTTGACCACAGTAAACAAGCACTCCTTTACTTCCCAGAGTTGCCATAGGGAAACTCTGAACTGGAGGAAAGTTTGGAATGGAGGAGAGAGTGAGGGGAGATAACCTGGACAGAGGGTATGAATGTTCCAATTGAATTATACATGTACGTGTAGGCTCAGTCATCTTATTCACAAGGATAAGTTCAACTAGTCAATGCCTCTTTAAATTTCTCTCAATTTATTTTACACCCCATTGCCCATGTGGGGGCACGATGATGCCGTGTACTAAGGCGTACTGCATGTCTTCAACCAATCTAACCCTGCCTGTGCTGCAGTGTGGAGTTACAATGTTGGGGAGCTGGCAGCTGCTCGTCATTGCTCGGTGGTTCTCTCCGGTTACTCCAGCTTCCTCCACCCGTAAAACTGTCACGGTCATTATTAGCCATTGTGCATAAATATGTGACCTTAAACATCAATAAATAAATAATTGATTTTACATCAAGAGTTCAAAGTATTACATAAAAGGTTCTCACTTTGAGGGGCAGATTAAAAACAAGCACTCTTTTGAACATTTAAAACAATTAACATCGATTGTATCTAAATCACAGGTAATTTTATTATGGTATGAAAGGTCATGGTGTTCTAGAAAGTACTAGTATGGGAGAACAGATAAGTGTCATTCTCAGTTGGCCAAGGAGTGCAATTGCCTTCTTGAATCTCAATGCAGGTATTATTCAACTGATGAACACCTCAGGTTGAAACCTGAGCCTTGGCTCAGGTTTGGGTCTGAGATCATGTGACATGGTGAAGAGTCTGAATTTTCTTTGGAGAGCAGTAGGCATGCAGCATGCCTGCATGCCTAAAGAATGTCTAGCCCAAGGAACTAATGACCCAAAATTCAAATTTCCATACTTAGTTGTTTCTAGTAAATTCTACAGGTCACAGAAAATGAATAAAGTCGACTTTAATTGATTATTCCTCTTCAAAAGACGATCATGAAATTTCAAAATCATACCAACTCTACTTTCCAAAAAATTACAAGTCAAGATTATTGCCAGATCAGCAACACACAACTAACATATGAATGCTTCTTATAAACTTATCATAAGCTACAGAATTTATCCTATTTATTTCTAGGCCTGAATGAATTACTGGTATGAATGAATCAAATCCTACATGTACATGTGCCTCTGTTATGTATATTGTATATTATCGAATAGAGAAATACATTTTCCTACACCTACATGTACACAGAAATACATGTACATGTATGTATATAACATTTGTCAGGGTACTCTACACAACTGGGTGACCAACTTGGATCTTAATCCAGTGACAGGTACACAATTTGGGAGTACAGGCACAAAACTACAGTTACAATGATAGGCTAAAAGAAATATTGTAACACACATGTATTTGGAAGCTTGATCGTAACACAATAACATATATCTTGGTCAAATTTTATGTCAGACTCAAAGTTGAAAATTATAGGCACCCTCTGTTTGGTGCCTATCATATTGACAGGCACACTTTAAAGAAGTATTTTGAGACATGATTACGACTCCAGTTCTAAAAGAAATGTTTACAAACCAGTTCTCATTACTTAGTAAAATTTCAGTTCAGGTCCTCTAGTTTCAACCTTCAGATTCATTGGCTGAAATTTTACTTGTGTGTTGATACTTGCTTGTTTATGAGATTTGAGAATTATTTTCACTCTTAAACCACTGAGTATTTTCAGAATATTTTTCATCAAATCTAGTCATGGCTGCTGTCAAGCAGCCATGACTAGATTTGATGAAAAATTCATCTAACTTTAACTCAAGAAATCAATGGTAAAAAAATCTGTTCAATTTAAGGGGACGAAAATTGATTAAATCTGCCCAAATTATGCACATCTCAGTGGCAAGAGATATTGTGTCCTTGGGAGGAATACCTGCCAGCAGCATTCAAGGAATTAAATAACCCATACTTTTTAAGGATTCATGTCATTAGAGCACCCTTCTATTAATGTATCACTTATTGATGTAGGGTGAGGCTGTTTATATGCATACATGTACCCTGTTTGTCAAACCCCGACATTTCTGTTTCAAGAAATAAAATATTGTTTAAAAAAAAGGAGTCAAGTGACAGGACGAAACCACTATTTTCGTGGTAAACCACGCTGCCTGTGCATGTACATCAGTGTTTTGCCAGCAACCTGTAAACCTGTCATTTGGGTGGGAATATTTTCACCTTTGCACTGAATGATAGTGAATGGACAGGTGTTGGTCAAAACATGATCTTTGAGTCCTTGTTGATTTTTAGTTTGGTACATTAAGACCTTCAGGACATACTACTTCATTTGAACATATAATCCTTATAATTACATATTCATTTGCAAGAAATGCTTGGGTGTTTGGAAATTAACTTGCCATTGACATTGTAAATATATCAAAACAACAACAAAACTACTAGTATGTAGTAGCAGTAGTAGATGCAAAGGGGTCGTACTAAATACAGCAAGTCCCTAATAAGTCGCTAAGTCCCTAAGTCCCCTCATGTACTAATTACAGCAAGTCCCTTTAAAACACATCATTTATCATGTAAAACACTCACAAAATTTAACCTCAGACATGAATTTGCAAAGGACTGTAAAACTTGTTTATTATGTGCAATTATTAAGTATATATCGAGCATTTTCATCGATAAATTCAGAACTTTTTTGACTGTTTATAAACAAAACACTTTGGAAATTTGGGTTGGCAATTTTGTTGTTTATAATTATTTGTTACATTATTTACTGAAATTGTAATTTTCAAAGCATGCTTCTCAATGATGATTATCGTAAATTATTTTCTACATTTAATTCACAAAACATGATGAAATTAAAGCAAGGTTGCTATTCGGTGTTTGTGCATGTTTGACCCGTTACGACTTGCGTTGACTAGTTTTGCTTAAACAATTTATTTATTTATTTATTTCTCTGCACTTTTAGCAGCCAGAGTCGGATAGAGAGATTTAATTGTGGATGAAAGCCAGACAGTACTATCTTGTTTTGAACAGGTAAAATATTAGAGTGCTCAAGCCGGCGGACCTTCTTTAAACATGATAAAACAAACAAATGAACAAATGAAAGTGTCAATGACACTGTAGCTCAACTTGTCAAGACAAAGACATGTACATGTATAGTAAGTGACACAGGAATGACAAACATCTAGGTAATGACCTGATAACAAAGGTACATATAAAGTATTGTAACGGTCTGTACATAAATACTGACCGTTGCCTGTAACAAATGTATAGGTAAAGTATTGTAAAGGTGGGTGACAGTCAGATGCTGAACTAGAAAAAAATTTTGAGTCCCAGAGTGGGTCTGACTGAACCCCAAAATATTTGTTCTCATAGCACAGTGATAACAAAGGCACCCCAAAACACACTCGTTCCTGTCCCAAGGTGAAAACAAAAGTACTCAAGAAGTTTTGTGAGGATCAGTTCATAAATACGAGCTGTATAGAACTTGTGACAAAAAACTGATTGGACCTAATTTCGGTACAAAATGGCCACTGGCAGCCATCTTGAATTTTGGACTGTACCCAGAAACACTCATTTTCATCCCAAGGAGATAACAAAGGTACCCAAGAAGTTTTGTGAAGATCGGTTCATAAATACAGCCTCTACCCTGAGCCGTATTGACATGTGTGCTTACATTGTGTAAGTAGCACTGAATAAATCAAAGTTCATCTAATTTGCATAATTTCTGCACAAAAAAAACCCCTTACAATATGTGATGTATTCCATGTTACTAAACATTCATACAAAAATTTATTCAAATCAGAACTTTCATACAGAAGTTCTATACAAAAGACTGATTGCACTAATTTTGGTACAAAATGGCTGCTGGTGGCCATCTTGAATTTCGGACCACACCCAAAAACACTCGCTCTCATCCCACGGTGATAACAAAGGTACCCAAGAAGTTTCGTAAAGATTGGTCCATAAATATGGCCTCTAGTCTGAGCTGTATAGAAGATGTGTACAAAAAACTGATTAGACCTAATTTCGGTACAAAATCGCCACTGGCAGCCATCTTGAATTTTAGACCGCACCCAGAAACACTCGTTCTCGTCTCAAGGTGATAACAAAGGTACCCAAGACATTTCGTGAAGATCAGTTCATAAATACAGACTC
Source organism: Pictodentalium vernedei (assembly GCA_031216915.1). Classification (NCBI taxonomy): domain Eukaryota; kingdom Metazoa; phylum Mollusca; class Scaphopoda; order Dentaliida; family Dentaliidae; genus Pictodentalium; species Pictodentalium vernedei. The sequence continues at coordinate 259,665,469 of CM062292.1, read as the reverse complement.
TAGTCTGAGCCGTATTGACATGTGTACTTACTGGGTGAAAGTTGCACTGAAAAAATCCAAGTTCATCTAATTTGCATAATTTCTGCACAAGAAAAAACCCCGTATTATATGTGATGCATCCCATGGTACTAAACATTCACACAAAAAAATTATTCAAATCAGGGCTTTCATATGGAAGTTCTGGGCGAAAATCTGATTGCACCTAATTTTGTACAAAATGGCTGCCATCGGCCATCTTGAATTTCGGACCGGACCCAAAAACACTCGTTCTCGTCCCACGGTGATACCAAAGGTACCCAAGAAGTTTCGTAAAGATCGGTTCATAAATACGGCCTCTAGCCCGAGCCGTATTGGCATTTGCACTTACAGTGCTGAAAGTAACCCCAAAAAACATCAAAATTAGTCTAATTTGCACAATTTACGTACGAGAAAAAAACCTGTATTATATGTGATGTATCCCAAGTACTAAACATTCATACCAAAAATTATTCAAATCAGAGCTTTCATATGGAAGTTCTGTACAAAAAACAGATTTCTGCATCGTCGGTACAAAATGGCGGCTGGCAGCCATCTTGAATTTCGGACCGCACCCAAAAACACTCGTTCTCGTCCCACGGTCATAACAAAGGTACCCAAGAAGTTTCGTAAAGATCGGTTCATAAATACGGCCTCTAGCCCGAGCCATAGCAGCTTGGTACTTACAGCTCTGAAAGTAACACTAAATAAATCAAAGTCAGTCTAATTTGCATAATTTACACACGAGAAAAAAACCTGTATTATATGTGATGTATCCCATGGTACTAAACATTTATACAAAACTTTATTCAAATCAGAACTTTCATACAGAAGTTCTGTACAAAAAACTGATTTTTGCATCATCGGTACAAAATGGCAGCTGGCAGCCATCTTGAATTTCGGACCACACCTAAAAACACTCGTTCCCGTCCCAGGGTCATAACAAAGGTACACAAGAAGTTTCGTAAAGATCGGTTCATAAATACGACCTCTAGCCCGAGCCATAGCCAATTGTTGACGTACGGACAGACGGACGACGGGCCATGACAATAGCTCAAATTTGACTTCGTCAAAGTTGAGCTAAAAATGAAATAAAAAAATAAAATAAAACAAGTAAGTATCAAAAAATCCCCGTGGGAACCCCAGGAAGTGAAGCAGTGCCTGTTCACTGCGATAAACAGGCTCTGTTTTATTGGTAAAATAGGGCCCAGTCACCAATGCTTGGGAGGTGCAAACCCTCTATAAAATGGGCAACATGTTTTATTAACGCTCACCCCTGGTCTTGAGTTGATACTCATGTTGTGGTCATGATTAGCCATTGTGCAGAAATATGTGACCTTTAAACACCAATAAATAATAAAAGTATCAAAAAAACATTTTCAGATAGCATTTCAAAAGCATCTCTTTTAAAAGTTGTACTTTTATTTTACACACAGGTGACTCGGAGATCACCGGAACTGCTGTTCAAAACAACAAAAAATTGTTACGCATTCACTGCTTTTAAATTTGAAAAAAAGCAAACAAATAAAAACAAAAATAAATTGTCAACTTTTAGTTCTATGATAAAGTCTCTAATTTTGAATTTTTGATGCTATTAGCGGTGTGTTTTGAGGGACTTGCTGTATTTTGTAGCCGAGGGGACTTTGGGACTTGCTGTATTGGGAACGGGACAACCTGCCCCAGGGACAACCGTGCCCCAAACCAGCTGGGACAACACGCCCCGGGACAACCCGCCCCAAGTTTTTTAAGCTATTTCTTGACTATGATATTGGACTAAGATTGGATTATGAGTACTAACAACCTGCCATTTTATTCACCTGTTATTATTAAAAATACGATAATAATAATTACCCTTCCTCTGGTGTGGGCCAGAATTTATTACCCGCAAGAATATAAGGGACAACCTACCATTTGACCGTGATATACGGAAAATGGATTGAGGTTTAAGGGTGTTATATCTCTTTTCATTTATCTAAGACTAAGACAATAAAAGTGTTTTTTAAGCTATTAACAATCATCATGTTGTTCACTCTCTAATAGTCTTAATGGCATTGAGGGATGTGATTCTTGACAATCTATCACTCCAACATAAACTGTCGGGAATTCTAACCGCGTACATACCCCTCAGACCCAATTTGAGACAATAGGAAAGCTAGGCCTGTGTGATCCAAGTGAAATAAGGTTAACCGGGTCGGAAGGGATTTGTAAATCCCACATCGTCCCTGCGTGCCTTCGGCGTTAAAACCTTTCATTCATGTTGCTTCTCTTTGAATTATACCGGATGGCAATAATGAAGACTGTATTTAATCTGCCGCTTCTGACTTTCTTCATTCAAACAACCAGAATTTATTGTTTTAGTCTTAGATAAAGGAAAAGAGATCAACGCTGTGATGAATCCATATCACGCTAAAACAACATGTCCTGTCATTTGATTTTTGCGTATCAAACAAATATCATTCCTCTTAGAGGGTACCCGACTGAAACAACATGATTAAAACCACACGCCAATTCTGACCTATGTCTACATTAAGGCTTCCACGTTTACACGTGTAAACGTGAACGTTTCGTTTATGGGCATTAAACGTTTACAGTTCTGGTAAACGTGTACACGGAATGAAGTTTTAATAGAGTAATTTCAGAATTGCAGATTAATGCAGAAAGTCAAAGAAACCAAAAAATAATTTCCAACTTTGTAATGCAATATTTTGGTAATGCTTCAGAAAAACTGTGTAGTGGTTCCGACTGGCGCCGCCGCCACAGTAACCGAACGAAGTCATCTTCAAATCATGTGATATCATATGTGACACAGTCACGTGAGCCGCATGGCACGTGCTTATCTTTGGTGTTTCCTTCGAAACATGTGTGGAATGTTTTAGTTTATTCGGATTTACATGTATATTCCTAAAGTGATACACAGTTGTTCTCGATGATTTCGTTCACCTGACATGGATTATTAATTTATTATTCACACATGGGATGATCTTAGGATCGATTTATGGAGTTTGACAGACAGACTGGCACTTGCGGTGTTTGAAAATTTGGATTCCCCTGCATGGTTTGTAGACTTTGTTTATTTTTGCGACATTGCATTCCACTATCAAGTCCGGTATTGTCACTATTGTGTGCCATGGCAACTCGCTCCAACATTACTGTTTGAAAAAATACAAGGAATTTCACCCCGAACCCACCAGAAGACCAGAGACCCCCATAAATTTCAAAATTTACCTGGGGGAATATCCCCCAGAACCCCTCCCCCCCCCCCCCCCCAGACCGAGCAACTTTGCCTTCAGCATCTGCATGCTGTGATCGTTCGTCTACGTCGTTTTTGGACGAACTGTAAATCGGCTGTCTCAATAACATAAATTGTATGCCCTGTACGCAAAGATATGATGAACTTACTGTGTATTATTACACACTTCTATCAAATATTGACTACTTGCATTGTTACTGTTAGTACGTGTAAACGTTTACGTTTCGTTTACAGACAGTCGTTTAAACGTTTACAATTTTGTCTAAACGTGGAAGCCTTAGTCTACATGCTACCAATTCAGTTTAGAACTATTATTAGTTTAATTCGTCATTATGGGATATTTAATAGGATCAATGTGGATTGTGATTAATTTTCGATAAAACTGCATAATGTTCGATAAAGAAAGGAGTAAAAATGTTCCCCCCCCCCCCCCCAAAGAAAATGTCAAATATCAGATAAAAAAAGTAGGGCAGCCCGCCCCCAAAATCGGCCTGGGCGGGTTGTCCATGATCCGCTGTATTTAGTACAACCGGAAGCAAAGTGATTGGGAGCCATCAGGCATCACTGTAGGCTCCACATTTGAAACGGTTTGCAATTCATTGCAGCATACTGTACAGAAAAACTTTCCTCGAGAGACTGCCTGTTTTGAGAGGCCAGTGCCAGAAAATTAGGTGGCAACTGGCAAGTATGAAGTACCATAGATATGAGATAGTAATCTAATATATATGACTGTGGCAAGTAGGCCTAATAATAGTTATATCGCGAAATTAAGAAAAGTGTTTACATTTTTTACTAGTAGAGTAGCAATTTTTCAAAATTATGTTTGTAAACCTTTAAATACTTATTGGAATGGGTTTCTGTGTGTTCCTGATTACCTGAAATTAATTTTCGATCGCCATTCACAAAAGTATTGAACTCAACGTGCAGTCAGTTTAGCAAACGTTTCGTTACGCAAGTCACTTGACAGTTTCATCACAGTTGCCAGTTCACCAACCCATTACAATTCGTCCCAATAATTTCGTCCCGAATTGGTGAATTCGTCTAACTGGTTGTCTGTTGATTGCCATCTACATTACATTTGGTACGAGACTGTTCAACTGAAAAATTTAAAGTTTTCTGAAGTCGGCCCGACGGTAGTCTATCTCGAGGCTACGGCATCGAATCACCTCACACCAAATGTTCGGTTACTAGTCGATTCGTTGTGATTGCACATTTGTCGCATAATCTGGACGATTCGTCGTGAACGGATGTTGTGAATGCCAGACAACTCGGCACCTGGTCAATTCGGCATCGGGACGATTCGGCACCACTAAATTCGGCACCAAGATAACTCGGCACCACTAAATTCGGCACCAAGATAACTCGGCACCACTAAATTCGGCACCAGGACAATTCGGCACCAAGAGTAGGACGATTCGGCACCTGAATAATTTTTCGCCGCGCAGTGTCATGATAATTTTTATAACTGACATTCTTAATGAATGTGGCGAATTAATCAGATAATCAATTATTTATCTGCTTAGTTCGTCATAGTCTTTGAGAATGTCAATCATAAAAGTTATCATGATACTGTCGAGACGTTTGGCGAAAAAGACAGCCAGGACGATTCTGCGAAAACATGGGGGTTGTGAAAGACAAGGAATAAGATTGTTTCTAATATTTTTTTTTATTTTAAATATTTTCAGTCAAAAGTAATCAGACAAAAGGTGGATATTCAATTTATTGAAGAAATAATAAATCGGCTTTTTTGTTTCATTTGCCGCAAAATATAGCTTATGATTCATCATTGCAACAACCTCAGCTGAGTTAGTTTCAAAGGGGGAGCATGAGCTATGTTTTGAGGCAATTCACTGAAAAAATAATAAATCAGATTTTTGGGGATTTCATTTGCCGCAAAACATAGCTCATGATTCATCATTGCAACGACCTCAATTGAGTTCGTTTCAAAGAGGGAGCATGAGCTATGTTTTGGGGCAATACACTGACGAAATAATTGTAAAAAGTTACCCATCCCTCGACGTCACTGTTAGTACGAACACTTGACATGAAAACACTCCAATTTTCAATTTCAAATATACTGTTTTCTATCCAAGTGTTTCTTATATATTGTACAACAGACCCAACTCTGGTGTACCGGCCTGGTCAGCTAGATGCTCAAATGATTGTTCAATATGTTCCGGAGGCAAAAAAGGGAGTGCTATTAATTTTCTAACATATTTGTAAACTGTATCTTTCTTATTATAGTCTGTCTGTAATCACTTTTCTTGAACTTTACGGAAGACAGCTTGAGCCCAGTGAAAGACACACCCCTGGATGGGTGTATCAGGGAAACGCCGGCGTATTGCCTGCCACAGTCCAGCTTCAAAATCAACAACAACTCTTTCCAAGGAAATATCACTGGGTAACCTTCTGTCAATTGTTCTGAGAAGTGCATAATAGTCTTCTGTTCGCTTGCCTGACATAATGCAAAATATAAGTGGAATTTGTTTCAGACTATCGGACGACTTTATGAAGGCATGAACAGAGAATAGCTGAACCCACGGCTTATTCACCACTCTGAATGTACCGTCCATGTACCAAGTTTTGGCCTTTCCCAAAAGCTCTAGTTGCCTATCTGTATAAAAGAGAATGTGGCGTTTGTTGTCCACTGTGATATCTTTCTTTAAAAAACCTGCAGCGTGTTCTTCAATAAAATCAAGGTCGAGCTGGAATATAAAAACAACATTTATTAGTAAACCATTTAATTTGTTAGTTATAAATTAATTAGATAGTTAGTTGGTGTTAGTTAGTTAGTTAGTTAGTTAGTTAGTTAGTTAGTTCGTTACATGTATTGTAAGCCATTTATTTTTATGTCCTTAACTGCCGCCATTCTCCAAGTACGCTTCCCTTCATTACCGGCCTAACGGGAATCATTAACTCCTTGCGAACTCATTTTTTATTTTTCTTTTGACTGTCTATGAAACGCGAGCAAATAATATTAGAATATGTATGTAGACTATTCACCTCAGAGTGTAATTCACTTGGATCATGAGGCCTCAGGGCTTGCCGTATTCTATTAACTGTCCGCACTATGTTTCCAGGTTTAGGTCGACTGTGTTCTGGAGCTGTAGAATCCACAATTTCTGCGATTGCTTCTTCTACCACTCGTGGCGCAGGCTTCTCAAAGAGAGATTGATGAGCCATTCCTTTTGCCTGAAAGAAAAATTAAGATTAACAATATCAGTCTTGACTGGAGAACGTGATCGTCAAAATTCACACCCACCTGCAATGGTCGCAGTCTGTGCCTTGACTTCCCCCTCGGCTCCTCTGTCCCTCAACGGCATGAACGTAACAATCCAAAAACGTCAACAAGGGTAGAAAGGATCCCCCAGGGGTATCCAGGATGTCCCTAGTGCGCCTACGGCGCACCAAAACCTTGATCCACGAGTACAATACAACACACTTCTCCAACATGGGTTCGACCATAACTCTGTTTCTCTGAGCGAGGAAATGGCGCCTTTCATAGACTTATTTTGAAAATTTCTTTTGGCTCGGTGCGTAAAATTTTCAAAATAAGCCTATGAAAGGCGCCATTTCCTCGCTCAGAGAAACAGAGTTATGGTCGAACCATTTTTGTCCAACTATTTTCTAAAAGCTCCGTACGAACTGCACCTCCGCTAAAATACCCCATAGGTATGCCACTACCTACCCGTCACTTAATTACCCAGGTTTACTGACCTCATTAGTGAATTTTTAAAATACTTTTAAAAAAAATGTAAGTCTTACCTGATCAATATTTCGGCACTGCGAACAGGACCATTGGATATCTATTTCTTCACGAACTGCATCCCTGTATTGTTGTCGAGTTATCCCAGTTCCGCATTTCCTGTGTTGCCACCGATTGCAACCATCGCATTGAAGGCCCTCCTGTCGTGGTCGAACACTGGTATTACATTCAACACAACAGTCTGAAGACATTCTGGAAGTGATGTTGCTGGTGGTTTGGGCTTTATTTTATATAAAATTGATGCTCGGGAAACAATTATTGTTTTAATAACAAAATAAAAAGACACAATTTAACTTTAATCAACATTTATTAAACTTGCTGACACTTAACAATCTGTATTGTAAGTCACAAGTTCTTTAAAATATTTTTCTAAAGAACAATTATTATGCCTGTAACATAATATTCAATCACACAACCTGAGGCTTTACCGACAACTAAATAACTTTTAACAAGAGTTCAGTAATTTGTTTTTATAAGTTATTAGTTGTCGCCGATAAAGTGTGAACACACGCATCAATCATGTCAGTGAGGTGCCGAATTGACTTATACCCGGTGCCGAATTGACCAATGGCAGGTGCCGAATCGTCCCAAAGCAGGTGCCGAATTGACCAGAAAACTGGTGCCGAATTGTCTTGGTGCCGAATTGTCTGGTGACCATATTGCCGACGATTCGTCCAATGGACGATTCGTCGGTAATTTCCGTTGTTCTTTGGACGATTCGTCGAAGATTACGATTTTGAGTCTTTAACGCTAATTTGTGGTGCCTCGGGGTTGCCGACCAAATTGAGCTGGTTGTGACAACAAATAACAAGATTTAATATTTAATTTTTATTTACTTTATATTTTGAAATAAATCGGAACAATAGCACATGAACACAAAGTAAATTTATAAGCGAAATACCCCCCCACCCCCCCCCCCCCCCCCACCAACAGCACAATATAAAATAACATGCGAAAAATGTAATAGCATTCCTTCCCTCTCCCTTCCCCCAAATGCAATATTGAAAACAATAAAAATACAGAGAAGAATAGAAAGAACAAACAAATTGATTGACATTCACACCTCAAAAGGATATTATTGACAGGCACTAATACAACTGATTAAATTATTAATAATCCCCTAATTAGCAAATGCCAATTATCAATAATCTCCTAAGAAGCCATGTTTGATACAAACTTAATAATAAGAACTTTATAAGGAAAAGTTATTCATTGTCATTGTCCACTGTGTTGTTTGTTGAGGGTGGTGAAGCATTGCAACGCGTTGCAGTAATACCTTTGGAGTTACCCTTATAAAAAAGTACCATTGTAAATCATTTTTCGTCCGCGACTTCATTCGCACCTCTGAACTCAGAGTGCGAACATCCTAATTATCACCTTAATTATGGAAACACTGGAACTACCAGCGCGACTGAAGAGAACAATAGCAGCTCTGGGCATCTCTTGCCCTGTCACCTGGACTGTCCAGGAGACAGGCAAGAGAGTCCATCTGAACTTGGACTTCATCGTTGAAGAGCACAACACCACCACACCTTCTTCGGGGAGAGGTAGCACCTTTTGTGAGAGGAACCACACACTGGTCCTCACCCGAAGAAGCCTGGACCTGGCCCTGAAAAGGAAAAGAAGAAGAGCAAGAAGAAAAAGAGCCCACCCACCAGGCGCCGGGATGCCCGGCGGCTGGAGACGTTCCTGAAAAAGAAGAAGGAAGAGAAAGCGGAAGAGAAGATGGAGGAGACCACTACCATTTCCTCCCCTCCAACTCCTGTGACTCCCATCCACTCCCCAGCTGCCTCTCCTTTGAGGGGCAACCTGGAGGATGACGATGTCACCAGCGAGTCGGAGACGGAATCGGAAACTGGTTCTCTGATGTCTCTCTCACCAATTTCATCCCCCTCTCTGGTTCACGAACAGGCACGGATACTCTCTGAGCAAATTCGCAGCCTAAGAGAAGACATTAGGGCAACAATTGAAGAAACTAAAGACCACAACAAGACCACGACGGCACTCAAAGAACAAAGCAACAGCCACAGCACCAACACTCCTGAAGCAGCAAGGACTCGACCATTCCACCCCAGTCAGTCCTCCATTATCAACAGCCCAACTACGCCAACAACTACCACAGTCTCTCCTTCCCAGCCACCTCCACCCAAAAAGAAGAAATGAAAGTGTCAATGACACTGTAGCTCAACTTGTCAAGACAAAGACATGCACATGTATAGTATGTGACACAGCAATGACAAACATCTAGGTAATGACCTGATAACAAAGGTACATATAAAGTATTGTAACGGTCTGTACATAAATACTGACCGTTGCCTGTAACAAATGTATAGGTAAAGTATTGTAAAGGTGGGTGACAGTCAGATGCTAAACTAGAAAAGAAATCTTTGAGTCCCAGAGTGGGTCTGACTGAACCCCAAAATATTTGTTCTCATAGCACAGTGATAACAAAGGCATCCCAAAAAACACTCGTTCCTGTCCCAAGGTGAAAACAAAGGTACCCAAGAAGTTTTGTGAAGATCAGTTCATAAATACGAGCTGTATAGAACTTGTGACAAAAAACTGATTGGACCTAATTTTGGTACAAAATGGCCACTGGCAGCCATCTTGAATTTTGGACAGTAACCAGACACACTCATTCTCGTCCCAAGGTGATAACAAAGGTACCCAAGAAGTTTTGTGAAGATCGGTTCATAAATACAGCCTCTACCCTGAGCCGTATTGACATGTGTGCTCACATTGTGTAAGTAGCACTGAATAAATCAAAGTTCATCTAATTTGCATAATTTCTGCACGAAAAAAAATCCCTTACAATATGTGATGTATTCCATGTTACTAAACATTCATACACAAATTTATTCAAATCAGAACTTTCATACAGAAGTTCTGCACAAAAGACTGATTGCACTAATTTTGGTACAAAATGGCTGCTGGTGGCCATCTTGAATTTTGGACCACACCCCAAAACACTCGCTCTCATCCCACGGTGATAACAAAGGTACCCAAGAAGTTTCGTAAAGATTGGTTCATAAATATGGCCTCTAGTCTGAGCTGTATAGAAGTTGTGTACAAACAAGAGGCCCCAAGGGGCCTGAGGGCGCTCACCTGACATGGTAGCCTAAATTTATATCAACCCAGAGAATTGATTTCAACAAGTTGCATCTGCTCCTCCTAAGAAAAGCTTATACCAAATATCCAAAGATTCTGACCAGTGGATCTAAAAAAAAAAGATTTTTAAAGAATATTCCTCATATTGAACTAAGTTATAATTCAGGCTCCCACAGGGAGCCCATATATGAACCCAGGGACTTGGCTTTAACAAACTTGAATCTCACCCCCTAAGGATGCTGCACACCAAATGACAAAACATTCCGATTGCTCGATCTGAAGAAGAAGATTTTTAAAGAAAAGTCCTCATTTTGAACTAAGTTACAATTCGAGCTCCCACAGTGAGTCCAAATATGGACCTAGGGACATGGCTGAAGAAGAAGATTTTTAAAGAAAAGTCCTCATTTTGAACTAAGTTACAATTCGAGCTCCCACAGTGAGTCCAAATATGGACCTAGGGACATGGCTTGAACAAACTTGAATCTCACCCCCTAAGGATGCTGCATACCAAATATCAAAATGTTCCGACTGCTGGATCTGAAGAAGATTTTTAAAGAAAATTCCTCATTTTGAACTAAGTTATAATTCGGGCTACCACAGTGAGCCCAAATATGAACCCAGGGACTTGGCTTGAACAAACTTGAATCTCACCCCCCCTAAGCATGGCGCATACCCAATATCAGAAGATTCTGCCTGCTGGATCTTGAGAAGAAGATTTTCAAAGAAATTTGCCTGAAATGCACTAAGTTCAAATTTGGGCTCCTATACTGAGCCCAAATATAAACCCAGGGGGCCGATTTGAACAAACTTGAATCAGATCCACCCCACAATGTTGCTTACCAAATATCAAAAGATTCTGCCCGCTGGATCTGGAGAAGAAGATTTTTAAAGAAATTTGCCTGAAATGCACTAAGTTCGAATTCGAGCTTCTATACTGAGCCCAAATATGAATCCAGGGAGCCGATTTGAACAAACTTGAATCAGATCCACCCCCACAATGTTGCATACCAAATATCAAAAGATTCTGCCTGCTGGATCTGTAGAAGAAGATTTTTTAAGAAATTTGCCTGAAATGCACTAAGTTCGAATTCGAGCTTCTATAGTGAGCCCAAATATGAAACTAGGAAGCCGATTTGAACAAACTTGAATCAGATCCACCCCACAATGTTGCATACCAAATATCAAAAGATTCAGCCTGCTGGATCTGGAGAAGAAGATTTTTTAATAAATTTGCCCGAAATGCACTAAGTGCGAATTCGGGCTTCTATATTAAGCCCAAATATGAATCCAGGGGGCCGATTTGAACAAACTTGAATCAGATCCACCCCGCAATGTTGCATACCAAATATCAAAAGATTCTGCCTGCTGGATCTGGAGAAGATGATTTTTGAACAAATTTGCCCAAAATGCACTAAGTTTGAATTTGAGCTTCTATAGTGAGCCCAAATATGAATCCAGGGGGCCGATTTGAACAAACTTGAATCAGATCCACCCCGCAATGTTGCATACCAAATATCAAAAGATTCTGCCTGCTGGATCTGGAGAAGATGATTTTTTAAGAAATTTGCCTGAAATGCACTAAGTTCGAATTCGAGCTTCTATAGTAAGCCCAAATATGAATCTAGGGAGCCGATTTGAACAAATTTGCATCAGATCCATCCCACAATGTTGCATACCAAATATCAAAAGATTCTGCCTGCTGGATCTGGAGAAGAAAATTTTTTAAGAAATTTGCCTGAAATGCACTAAGTTCGAATTCGAGCTTCTATAGTGAGCCCAAATATGAATCTAGGAAGCCGATTTGAACAAACTTGAATCAGATCCATCCCACATCCCGCATACCAAATATCAAAAGATTCTGCCTGCTGGATCTGGAGAAGAAGATTTTTTAATAAATTTGCTTGAAATGCACTAAGTTCAAATTTGGGCTCCTATTCTGAGCCCAAATATAAACCCAGGGGGCCGATTTGAACAAACTTGAATCAGATCCACCCCACAATGTTGCTTACCAAATATGAAAAGATTCTGCCTGCTGGATCTGGAGAAGAAGATTTTTTAAGAAATTTGCATGAAATGCACTAAGTTCAAATTCGAGCTTCTATAGTGAGCCCAAATATGAATCTAGGAAGCCGATTTGAACAAACTTGAATCAGATCCACCCCACAATGTTGCATACCAAATATCAAAAGATTCTGCCTGCTGGATCTGGAGAAGAAGATTTTTTAAGAAATTTGCCTAAATGCACTAAGTTCGAAATCGGGCTCCTATACTGAGCCCAAATATGAACCCAGGGGGCCGATTTGAACAAACTTGAATCAGATCCACCCTACAATGTTGCATACCAAATATCAAAAGATTCTGCCTGCTGGATCTGGAGAAGAAGATTTTTTAAGAAATTTGCCTGAAATGCACTAAGTTCGAAATCGGGCTCCTATACTGAGCCCAAATATTAACCCAGGGAGCCGATTTGAACAAACTTAAATCAGATCCACTCCACAATGTTGCTTACCAAATATGAAAAGATTCTGCCTGCTGGATCTGGAGAAGAGGATTTTCTAAGAAATTTGCCTGAAATGCACTAAGTTCGAATTCGGGCTTCTATAGTAAGCCCAAATATGAATCCAGGGGGCCGATTTGAACAAAGTTGAATCAGATCTACCCCGCAACGTTGCATACCAAATAGCAAAAGATTCTGCCTGCTGGATCTGGAGAAGAAGATTTTTGAAGAAATTTGCCTGAAATGCACTAAGTTCGAATTCGAGCTCCTATAGTGAGCCCAAATATGAATCTAGGGAGCCGATTTGAACAAACTTGAATCAGATCCACCCTACAATGTTGCATGCCAAATATCAAAATATTCTGCCTGCTGGATCTGGAGAAGAAGATTTTCAAAGAAATTTGCCTGAAATGCAGTAAGTTCAAATTTGGGCTCCTATACTGAGCCCAAATATAAACCCAGGGGGCCGATTCGAACAAACTTGAATCAGATCCACCCCACAATGTTGCATACCAAATATCAAAAGATTCTGCCTGCTGGATCTGGAGAAGAAGATTTTTTAAGAAATTTGCCTGAAATGCACTAAGTTCGAAATCGGGCTCCTATACTGAGCCCAAATATGAACCCAGGGGGCCGATTTGAACAAACTTGAATCAGATCCACCCTACAATGTTGCATACCAAATATCAAAAGATTCTGCCTGCTGGATCTGGAGAAGAAGATTTTTTAATGTTTTTCCCATTGCCTACAGTGTTAAAAAGTGCTGACCCAACACTTTTTCAAAGTCCCGAAACTGTACCCTATGATAAAACCGATGGCAATTTTTTTTACCAATCCTTTCTGTTTGTCCTAAGGAAGCTGCACACCAAATAAAAATCCTCAATGCCGTGCAGTTTTGGAGATATGGGCGTTTTAAATTTTTTCTATTTTTAGCTCCTGCGGTTCCCACGGGACTGCAGGAAGTTTTTTTTTTTTTTGCATAAATCAAGTACTCATGACCCAATAAGCCCTCACATAAAATTTGGTTCAAATCAGCCTCTCGGTTTGGAAAATAGAAATTTTGGGCGGGGCAAAAAATTTTGCCCCTCCCATAACAACGCCAAGTATAGCCCCACAAACTTCTCTTGAACAAATCTGAGTCTACACCTCAAAGGGAAGCTGCACACCATATATCAAATCTCTGCTACTGCTGGTTCATGAGAAGAAGATTTACAAAGATTTTGGTGCCCCTTGGGGGCGTGGCACCACCCAGGAGGAGGGGCAACTTCATTTGAACAAATCTGAATTGGCATTAGGTAATAAACATTTAGCCAACATTTGAATAAAATTGGGCTAGTGGTTTAGGAGGAGAAGTCGATAATGTAAAGTTAACGCCGGACGGACGACGGACAGAAAGTGATTAGTAAAGCTCAATAAATAAATGAATTTCTAGAATACTAGAAATCCTTTCTGTTCAGGCCGAGTGGTATTAGCGTTCTAAGTGTAAAAATCCACTTAATTTCAGCAGCATGTCTTTTCGTGTGGCTGTGTAGTGCCTCGGGATCGGTAGGGAGTACCTGAATAATCCGATATTTTACATCACGGATATTGTGGTCCGGTTGACTGAAGTGGAAAGCCACCGGAGTATCCCTTTTATGTGATATATCCGAAAAATGTTCCCTTATTCGGATTTTGAAATGTCTTTTCGTTTGACCCACATATTGTTTGTGGCATGTGGCGCACGTAATGAGGTAAACACAATTCTTGCTAAGGCAATTGGCTCGGTTCGGCCTTTTATGTCTGTTCTTGGTGGTCGAGCCGGTGAACCATCTTTGTGTGGGTAGTGCCTTGTAAGTTGTGCAGTTCTTGTCGTGGCATGGTAGAAAGGGATTAGATATGGTGATTCCACTGATTTGTTTGAGAGGTGGTATTTTGGCTGTTAGTTTCAGGTGGCGAGTCAGTCCTCGGACGTTTAGAGGGATTGCTGGTATTATTCGGCTCTGTTTCCGACATGATGACCGTGCTAACAGAGCTGATCGATGATCCCAGGCTAATGTTGCTGCTGGAGCTTTCGGCTATATCTTTTGACATAGTTGTGTTGCAGGTCTTAAATGTGGTAAACCAAAAAATATTCTCTACTGAAGAGCAGGAGTGACCTACACAACAACTATACCCTGTTGTTAAGCCTGACCGGTTTCGTTCTAATTTGAACTCATCAGAGGCGGAGAGCACTCTCGTGCCGGCTCCTATATATACCCTTTTGTTTGGCGGTACCGTTTTTCTCGATTCTCATTGGACGAGACCTTATGTCTGGCGGTGCCGTTTTGTTGGTTTGGCGGTACCGTTTTTCATTGTCTAATCTAAAAATAGTCTGGCGGTACCGTTATGTTTGTTTGGCGGTACCGTTTATCATTGTCTAATCTAAAAATAGTGTGGCGGTACCGATTTGGTGTTTGGCGGTCCCGCTCATGGTAAGTATGGCGGTACCGGCGTTGGCACCCAAATCTCATCCACTTGGTGTGTGTGGGGGGGGGGGGGGGGGGGCATGGTAGAAAGGGATTAGATATGGTGATTCCACTGATTTGTTTGAGACGTGGTATTTTGGCTGTTAGTTTCAGGTGGCGAGTCAGTCCTCGGACGTTTAGAGGGATTGCTGGTATTATTCGGCTCTGTTTCCGACATGATGACCGTGCTAACAGAGCTGATCGATGATCCCAGCAGTATCCGGTATTCCCTGTAATATTGGTAACGATGAATCCAGACCTCCTTTTCGACCAGTCACCAAAACATCAACCCATTCACCCAAAACAGATGGAATGGGCCTCTTTCTTTTCTTTTTCTCACCTCACATGCCGCTCCCATTGCTAATCTGAAAATACCGGCATTGAAAATACAATACTCTGATAAATGAACACAACAGTTTGGACGGACATCTCCGCCCCCCCCCCCCCCCCCCCCCCCCCCACACCAAGTGGATGAGATTTGGGTGCCAACGCCGGTACCGCCATACTTACCATGAGCGGGACCGCCAAACACCAAATCGGTACCGCCACACTATTTTTAGATTAGACAATGATAAACGGTACCGCCAAACAAACATAACGGTACCGCCAGACTATTTTTAGATTAGACAATGAAAAACGGTACCGCCAAACCAACAAAACGGCACCGCCAGACATAAGGTCTCGTCCAATGAGAATCGAGAAAAACGGTACCGCCAAACAAAAGGGTATATATAGGAGCCGGCACGAGAGTGCTCTCCGCCTCTGATGAGTTCAAATTAGAACGAAACCGGTCAGGCTTAACAACAGGGTATAGTTGTTGTGAGGTCACTCCTGCTCTTCAGTACAGAATATTTTTTGATTAGTAAAGCTCCCCTTGAGCTTCGCTCAGGTGAGCTAAAA
This sequence comes from Pictodentalium vernedei, assembly GCA_031216915.1. Taxonomy (NCBI): domain Eukaryota; kingdom Metazoa; phylum Mollusca; class Scaphopoda; order Dentaliida; family Dentaliidae; genus Pictodentalium; species Pictodentalium vernedei. The sequence continues at coordinate 259,649,450 of CM062292.1, read as the reverse complement.
ACTGATTAGACGTAATTTCGGTACAAAATGGCCACTGGCAGCCATCTTGAATTTTAGACCGCAACCAGAAACACTCGTTCTCGTTCCAAGGTGATAACAAAGGTACCCAAGACATTTCGTGAAGATCAGTTCATAAATACAGACTCTAGTCTGAGCCGTATTGACATGTGTACTTACTCTGTGTAAGTCGCACTGAAAAAATCAAAGTTCATCTAATTTGCATAATTTCTGCACGAGAAAAAACCCCGTATTATATGTGATGTATCCCATGGTACTAAACATTCACACAAAAAATTATACAAATCAGCACTTTCATATGGAAGTTCTGTGCAAAAATCTGATTGCACCTAATTTTGTACAAAATGGTTACCATCGGCCATCTTGAATTTCGGACCGGACCCAGAAACACTCGTTCTCGTCCCACGGTGATACCAAAGGTACCCAAGAAGTTTCGTAAAGATCGGTTCATAAATACGGCCTCTGGCCCGAGCCGTATTGGCATTCGCACTTACAGTGCTGAAAGTAACACCAAAAAACATCAAAATTAGTCTAATTTGCACAATTTACGCACGAGAAAAAAACCCGTATTATATGTGATGTATCCCATGGTACTAAACATTCGTACAAAAAATTATTCAAATCAGAGCTTTCATATGGAAGTTCTGTACAAAAAACAGATTTCTGCATCATCGGTACAAAATGGCGGCTGGCAGCCATCTTGAATTTCGGACCGCACCCCCAAAACACTCGTTCTCGTCCCACGGTCATAACAAAGGTACCCAAGAAGTTTCGTAAAGATCGGTTCATAAATACGGCCTCTAGCCCGAGCCGTATCCAATTGTTGACGTACGCACAGACGGACAGATGGACAGACGGGCCATGACAAAAGCTCAAATTTGGCTTCGCCAAAGTTGAGCTAAAAACGGCATAGACGACGCTAAAAGCATCACAGACACCTGCCGAGTACCTGAACCTTCTCCTCCTTTGACACACCTAGACATATGAAACCAACCATCTACAGTCACCGAGGGTCGAAAGGGGATTGTCCCCCAAATCGTCCCTGCGCGCCTTCGGCGCGTCAAACCATTTCGTTCATGGTAAATTCCAAAATACCCTGGTAATATCCTTGTATTACCATGGTAATACCATGGTATTTTGGGACGTACCATGGTTTACCATGGTACATTTTTATAAGGGTATAATTTTCTGTTTGTAATGCTCCCATATATTTCCATCTGATAGTTTTTAAAGGTTTTTTTATACTTTGGGAGTTTCTCTTCAGACACCAAGTGGCACCGAAGGTCTACTGGTAAACTCACTTTGTTCGACACCTCTATAAGTTCATAAAGATCCTACATGAAAGTACCTGAAATCAGCCGGCCAAAAATTTAAAATAATTCTGTATTGCAGATCCATGTCTGGATGTTTCGTCGAAAACCTAAAAGACGATTCGTCGTGATCGTAATTTGGACGATTCGTCGTTTCGACGAATCTTCAATCACGGCGAATCTTCCAGTTACCCTCGTACCAAATGCAATGTAGGTGGCAATCAATAGACAACCACGAATTGGGCAAAACTGCTTGCGGACGATTCGGAGCTCTAGCGGACGAAATGGGTAAAATTGCAAGCGGACGATTACGATTCGGATTGTGGACGAAACGTCCGTATACCCCTGGCACAATGTCTGGAGGAATTCCTGCTCGAAATAAGTGATAGGTATTTTTCACACTTCTCTTGGCTAACATCATTTTTTATTCCACTTCCAGAAAATAGGAAAAAACTCAATTGGGTGGGTGTATTCGAAGTGCGGGGCAGTATTTTTCTAGTTTGAAAACACGTGATGTTAGTGGGGACTCCATATATAAGCAGCGCGGAATTTTCTTTCAATATTGCCTTAGGAAGAATCCCTACTTGGCCCCGGTCCAAATAATATCTTTATCACTCGGATTCATGGGCCGCCACCCCCGACCGATTGGAAGAATTAACTTCAGTGGATTCTAACTGAGATTTATAACAGGCATAGCTCTTGTTATTCAGCCAAGATTCAACCATAAAAAGACTGGTCTGTTCGCCCCATAGGACTATTCGGCCCGATGGATCATTCGTTCCGTATTTTTGGACTCTGCCTATTCGCCTATATTTTCAGTGCCTACCCAAGAACACTGGTGCAATGCAAGTTCATACAACACTGAGCCATAATATTGTCTCCAATATAGGCCATCACACGCAACAAATGCCTCATATTCGCTCTTTCTAGGGAACTGAATGTTGCAAAATTTGTCTTGGAGAGGAGGACCCCTAACCCCAACAGCCTTCCTATCATCATGCTTGCGCCTCAAGTGCAATGGATAGGCAGCAACTATAGAATCATGGCTACCCGCCTGAGGCAAATGTCCACGCTCCGTCGCTTAATACCAGCGCGGCCTTTTCAACTACTGTTGGCTGTTCGGGCGATCAATGTGTATGCATGGATTAAATGTTCATGAACACACGAGGCGATTAGGCATTATATTCTCCCCTTCACATGCCTATCTCTGTTGTTTGTGGCACCATTTATAATATTTATGGCATTCACCAGCGAAACTATTGCCTCGAACTGCTCTGGGCCAAACACGATTTCTTCTCGAGATACGTTTATCCCGACACATAGTCTGATACAATTTATTTATTGGTGTTTAAAGTCACATACTTATGCTCAGTGGTTATTCGTGACTGTGACAGTTTTACGTGTGGAGGAAGCCGGAGTACCCAGAGAGAACTACCGAGCATCGACGAGCAACTGTCAGCTCTTCAATATTCTAACTCTGTTCAAGCTCCGCTCAAGCAGCGTTACAGCGGTTGAAGACATGTGCACCATCAACATGCAGCGCGCCTTAGTACACAGAGTCATCGTGCCCCCATGTAGGCAACCGGTATAAAGTGTCCTGCCCAAGGACACAACGCGTGTCGTCTCAGACAGGGATCGAGCCTCAGGGACAGAAGGTCAACAGTTTTCCACTGAGCCACCGCGCCCCTGTCACATACAATCATGCGAGCGACGAGACAGGGCAAAAACAGACACCGACACCCCGTGACATGGTAAAAAGAACCAAATTTTGAATTCATTTAAATACGGATCTTGTGAAGACTCTAGGTGAATAGACAAGGAGAAAATAAACCGGGGATGAAACGTCCCCAAACACCAGGAGCGAATAGTCAGTCCATGTAGGCGAATCGTCTAGTAACTAATAAACAGAGGATATCTAGTGTTTTTGAGTGGATACCGAATATTGTCTCATGAGTGATCGAGACAGATGTATATTTTTCGCAAGCACTTGCGCAAGTATCCCCTCAAAAACACTAGATTTTCTTTTTATTGTTCGCTTTTTATAGGAATCTGATCATTCCAATCGATAATTCCACTCGTTCCAACCTTGATTTGATGCATAAAAGTAAACAGCTGATGCGCATTGATACGCGGAAGTGATTTGAAAGATATTCAGAAAAGGTAGCGTCTTGCGATCTGATTCAGCTGGCGGCTTTCATGCATCAATTCAAGGTGAATACGTGTTGAATTATTGCTGGAAATGATCGGTATCATCTCAAAACACTAGATTTTCTTTTCATAATACGATTTTGGAACAAACTGATCATTTCCAGTGATAATTTGACTCGTATTCACCTTGAAGTGATGCTTTGAAGCCGCCATTTTGATTGATACCATGAAAGTAAAAATGTCTATTTCTTCACAGTGGGGGATACGATTCCCATCCTTCCGCAAATTTTAAAATAATATAATAAAAATTGAAATGTAATTTTTTATTAAAACTGATATTCTATACTTGCAGTATGAAGCGTTTACAAAATGTCCACAAGTATAACAACTTTATATTGGCCAAGTGCGCAAGGGCATAGCTAAGCTTATGAAGGGAGAGTGGCCAAAGCAGGGGCCCCAGCTGCACGCTCGATTACATTGAAACTGGGGGTGGGGTCAACGCGTGCCCTTTTCATCACAAATGTACTATCCTAGAACCAAAGAGACCCTAGAGCATTCGTTTCTAATGTACTTTACACAGGCCAATGGCAGTCAGGAGGAGGTGGAGATTAGATATGACGATGGCTGACCCTTAATCATCAAAGAAGCTATACAATCCACGGGGTGGGGTCTAAACCTATACATCGTTTCTTGAGTGCAACAAGGCGCCATCTCTCTGGACTTCAACAAGCCGATATATACAATGCAAAAGCACTGCAGATGATGCCTAGTTGCCCTCAAGTGGCGATGTATATATAATATGAATAGTTCAGGATGTCACATTACAATTTATGATACGTTGTAAAACTCCCGGTCTAAACGCATCCCCGAGCGAGTGCCCTTTTTAATACCTTTGCCCTCGCATGTTTACAGAGCCCTTGAAAATTGTGTCAGCCGCCAATGGCAAAAGCAAAACCTAATGACACGCCCGGCTCGCAACCCAAACACAGCGCTACGCCTCCAATACGAGATGAGTCGGCCATCAAAGACAGCGCGAAATAAAACAATCTTAAAATTGGAAACATCAAGTACAACTTTAACGCACCTGTAATTTAATCAGAACTGCAATAATTTGGATGCTGGTCGACACGCATTCAAAAGTGTGTATGTTCTACATCAAGATCCATACCCCGAACACCCTACCGGGACCCCAAAACGAAATGGGAAGATAAAATAGTCACTTGGAGCAGCATCGCAAAGCTTGCGGCATACCCAGAGTGTGGCAGCCTATTTTCTGAAATTGCTGTTTAGAACAGAAGAGCTATCTTATCTCAAACTCACCAACACTTAGCCATTCTCATGTCCCTGCGCTGTTAGATCAATATAGAAGAACAGGTGTGAGCAGCCATGTTGTGGAGTCATTGGTGAAACAAAGGCGCGATTACTTACGGGCAAGTACACTCTGTTAGCCAATAGAGCAGCCTTCAATCAACATAAATTTCAGATGTATGTAATCTACATTCTGATGGTTGAGAAAGACCCAGCAGAATGTCGTGTTATGCTGACCTAAGAAGAGAAATAAAGCAGAAGCTAGCACATGACAGACGTTGATACCTCTCTATAACTGCCTGATGACTCAACTCTTCGCACAGCTTCCCTGACTCATCTTATCCAGCCTTCCAGAGAAGTTTACTCCAAGCTGAGAAGACGATCGCGCCCAGTGTGTCTTTCTTTTTGTCTTCAAAGGACCTAAACTTCATTTCATTGTTCAATGAACCATCGGAATATAGCTAGTGAAGCTTTTCGAAATTAAGAAGTGAGGGCACGGCCCACGTCGGCCATAAGAGTGGACCGAGCGCTGTTCCGAAATCTTTGGAACTATGAACACATCTTTGGGAGAGCCCCTGAGGGGGCTGCCTCCTTTAAACATGGGGGGGGGGGGGGGGGGTCCCCAGGAAAATTTCGAAAGTCAGTTCCCAAAACTCTTCTAACGAATTGAGAAGTGCTGTCCGTGGGAGACCGAGAGTTACATACAACTAAAATGGGTTTAGTGCGGCTAGCAAGACGAGTGAGTGCTCGCTGTATCGTATATTCGCAAAGATCAAGCCATTACAGGCCTTGAAAACTGTACTGGGAACGGCGTCCCAACTCAGATAAAGATAGGGGAACGGCGTCCTCCCGCACGTCCTCAGGAAAGCACCACTGTATATAGTTCGCATGCACATAGCGAATGTTCCCGGGTATCAAGCTTTGAATTCATTAAAGGAGTACACCAGGGACAATTATTATCTATAATTAACGCTATAGTGGGGCGATGTCATGTAATTATTTACAACTCTGTAACTAATGTCATATGATTTAAATGCACAGATCGCCAGTATACCCAGCAAAGCTTAACAAGAGGCTCTAAAGAGCCTGTAATCACTCGCCTGACAGAACAGAAGATGAAAATATGAATTCCAATAGGATTTCTGGGGAAACTATAAGCCGTAATTGAGGCCATATTTGCAACCCGATAAACATTGCATGAGGATCGTTGGCAGAGGGTGTCCCTGTCATCAGTCATGTGAAGTTTCAAAACAGTTGGCGCTGTAGTTTCAGAGAAGATTTTTCAAAATCTACCAAGCAGAATCAAAGAATGCCTCTGGCAGCCATGTTTTTCACTCAACAGGAATACAATGAGAAGCAGTTGTAGAGAACCTCGCATAGATCATTCCTGCCAAGGTTGGTTCACATGGGCTCAGTGGTACCAGAGAAGATGAAAATGTGATTTCCAATAGGGTTTCTATAGTACCTATAAGCTGTAATTGCATCTATGTTTGTATCCTGATCAACATTAAATGAGGGTCGTTGGTAGATGGTTCCATTCCTGCCAGGTTTGGTTCATGTCTGCTCAGTAGTTCCAGAGAAGAAGATGGAAATGTGATTTCCCATAGGGCTTGTATAGTAACTATACGCCGCAATTGCGGCCATGTGTGTAACCTGATCAAAATTAAATGAGGATTGTTGATACAGGGTGACCCAGTCATCAATACTGTGAAATTTCAAAATATTTTGCCTTGTAGTTTCATCAGAGAAGATTTTTGAAAATCCACCAATCAGAATCGAAGATTGCCTCTGGTGGCTATGTTTTTCAACTGACGGAAACAAAATAAGGATCGTTTGTAGAGGACCTCCCATAGACCATTCCTACCAAGTTTGGTTCACATTGGCTCTGTAGTTTCAGGGAAGATGAAAATGTGATTTCTCATAGGGTTTCTATGGTAACTATAAGCCGCAATTGCGGCCATGTTCGCAACCCTATCAACATAAAATGAGGATCGTTGGTAGAGGGGGTACCAGTGACTGACCATGCAAGTTTCAAAACATTTGGCCTTGTAGTTTCTGAGAAGATTTTTGAAAATACACCCACTAAAATCAAAGAATGCCTCTGGCGGGCACATTTTTCATCCGGCGGGAACAAAATGAGGATCGTTTGAAGAGGACCTCTCATAGACCATTCCTGCAAGGTTTGGTTCACACCGGCCCAACGGTTCCAACGGTTCTGAAATATTAAGTTAACGCACGACGACGGACGCTGCACACGACGACCGAACCAAGTGATGGCAAAAGCTCACTTGGCCTTTTAGGCTAGGAGAGCTAAAAGTGAAGTTTTGTGCAAGGTTTCCAGAACCCGAAGATCCGAATCTCCATTTTCTAGTTCCCAGAATACATGTAGCCAAAAACCTCTGCATGCAAACTCCGACTGTATCAAGATCGTATCTTTACACGAGGAGAGGGTTCGGGTAGGGGTGGCATCGTGTAGGGTGGTGTGGTGCGGATCCATTTGAAGAATATTGTTAGTTTTAAAATAAATTTTGAAGGATTTTGAGTGATTTTGCGAACAAGAAAAAAGCAACGAGCTTATAGGACAGGAGGCGGAGGGGAGGGGGTATGTCAATTGGAAGAAATTTCAATTCACCCACCCCATGGGATCAACTGAATGAGAAAATTTTGGGCCAAAAATTAAGGCGACATCATTCAAAACACATTTTAAAGAAAAAAAAATCAACTAACGGAACCGCCCACCACCCCAAGGGCATCAGGCGGCCTGGTGGACGCCATCTAAACAAATGTTAATCTTATACACCCACATATACTAACTGGACCCGCCACTCGTGGGCACAATTTATTTAAAGTGGTGAATGGCAAACTCTCCATTGGGTTCAATGCACAAATATTAATAACCTTTGGTGCCCCAAATCAGTTCAGTACAAGGCAACGGCTGGAATAAACCTCATTCTGGGAGTCACAGTAAAGTTAGATACCAAGTATAAACAAGAAGTCCCACGGGGCCTGAAGCGCTCACCTAAAACAGAACATGAGTCCAAGAATGAATCTATATTATAAGCAATCCATCACCCTGGGATATATTGTCAATCCTTGAGCCCCCCAGGAGTGACTAAAATAGTCCAAGTATCATACCTCTTCTCCAGTTGATCATAATGTAAAATGTGGACCTCCCCTATGAAGCCCCCTGATACAACCTATGTGGATTAATCTTAGTCATACATCTCCAGAGGATACTGAATACAAAATTTTTAATTCTTCAGCAACATGACGAAATCCGGCCCCCATAGTGAGCCTAAATGTTAACACAGGAATTCAATTTGCAAAAAAGGTGAATCTGCCCCCCCCCCCCCTCCCCCTGGAGATGTTGTATACCAAATATGATAGCATTGTGACTGGTGGATCTGAAAAAGAAAACTTTTTAAAGACATTTTCTCATATTGCATTAACTTGAAATTTGGGCTACCACAGTGAGCCCAAATATTAACCTATCTACAACCCAATTTGAACAAATTTGAATCTGACCCCCAAATACGAAAGCATTCTGACTGGTGGATCTGAAGAAGTTTTAAGAAATCTTCTTATGTTGCACGATGTTAAAATTTGGGTTACTATAGGGAGCCCAAATATTAACCCAGGAACCCAATTTGAACAAACTTGAATCTAACACCCCTAGAGAAGTTGTAAACCAAGTGTGAAAGGATTCTGACTGGTGAATCGGAAGAGGAATACTTCTGAAGAAATTCTCTCACATTGCACTGAGTTAAAATGCGGGTTCCCATAGGGAGCCCAAATATTAACCCAGGCACTCGATTTGAACAAAGATGAATATGACCCCCCCCCCCCCCCCCCCCCCGAGATGTTGTATACCAAATCTGAAAACATTCTGACTGATGGATCTAAAGAAAATTTTAAAAGAAATACCCCCATATTGCACTAAGTTAAAATATGGGCTACCATAGTGAGCCCAAATATTAATCTACGGACCTGATTTGAACAAACTTGATTCTGACCACCTAGAGATGTATATCAAATATGAAAGCATTCAGACTAGTGGATCTGAAGAAGATTTTTAAAAAATATCCCACAAATTGCCCAAAGTTAAAATTTGGGCTTCCATTGGAAGCCCACGTATTAACCTAGGGACTTGGCTTGAACAATCTTGAATCTGACCCTCATAACAATGATGTATACAAACATTATAAGATTCTGACTGGTGGTTCTAAAGAAGAAGATTTTTAAAGCATATTCCCCACACTGCCGCAAGTTAAAAATTTGGGCTTCTGTATTGAGCCCAAATATGAACCAATGGGGTTCCTTTTAACAAACTTTATCAGACGCCCCTATGGGTGCTGTATACCAAATATCAAAAGATTCTGACCATTGGTTCTGGAGAAAAGATATTTTTTTTAACTTTTTGCAAATATGCTGACTCAGAACCCCCTAGCATAGACGATGGCAGTTTTTTCTACCATTCAGTTTTACTGGTCGTAAGGATGCTTCATACCAAATAACAGTTCTCTGTTCCGTGTGGTTGGCAGGCTGCAAGCCTAGAGGTCCTCGGTTCGAATCCCACCTGCGGCAACCGCGTTGTGTCCTTAGGCAAGACACTTCATCCCCACTGCCCGCGTGGGGGCGCGATGACGCCGTGTACTAAGGCGTACTGCACGTCGATGGTACGCATGTCTTCAAACAATCTAACCCTGCCTGTGCTGCAGTGCGGAGTTACGAAGTTGGGGAGCTGGCAGCTGCTCGACGTTGCTCGGTGGTTCTGTCCGGGTACTCCGGCTTCCTCCACCGTAAAACTGTCACGGTCATGATTAGCCATTGTGCATAAATATGTGACCTTAAACATCAATAAATAAATAAATGAATGTTCCATGTGGTTTGGGAAATATGAGCGTTTAATTTTTTTTATATTTTTAGCTCCCGGAGTTCCCACAGGGACATTGGAAATTATTTTACTTATGACTCAATAATACCACACAGGAAATTTGATTCAAATCAGACCATCGGTTCAGAAAATAGAAATTTTGGGCAGGACCAAAAATCTTGCCCCTCCCATTACAAAGGCAAATATTGCTCTACAAGCTTCGTTTGATCAAACTTGATTGTACACCTCAAAAGGAAGATGCACACCAAATATGAAATCAATGTATCCACTAGTTCATGAAAAGATTTTTTTAAGTTTTGGAGGATTTTCACCACCCCTACCTTAAGGGGTCGGGCAAGTTGATTTGAAAAAAAACAAAAAACAAAATGCGATGTCAGAACAGGCTATCACCTCAAATTGAACTAAAAATGGTTTAGAAGTTTAGGAAGGGCAGGTGCAAACACCATTTTCACGGGCGACTGATAGTGAGTGATCACTGTAGCTCATCCTGACTTTCAGTCAGGTGAGCTAATGACTTGTGAGCCTCAACATATTGCACTAAAGTGTGACTTTGACTTTTAAGATCTACACAGAATTGTTTTAAGTGACACAACTACGGACTCTACTTAACATTTGTATTTAGTTTGATAATTGTACTTTGATCCATTTTTGTGTCATGGCTGAGATACGCATATTGACAGATTTTAAGTGTACCCTTGACATTGAAGTTACAGAATGAACTTTTATCAAGTTTTATGTGTGAGACATCCTCCTAATGTCATTTATAATTGTCTGTAAGTTAATGAGTGCAGCTTGCTTCAACATTTTTTGAGTTATGGCCCTGACATTACTCGTGGCCTTCAACATATGGCACTTAAGAGGCTATAAAAGTAATGGAATTCTGTTTATTTTGAAATTCCCACCTCTGATATTCCTTAAATTCAGATTAAATACACACAAACTATATATCAAAATGAAAGTTGGGAGGTATAGAAAACGAAAAATATATGCAGTCAATTCACAGAGTGGACAGCAGGCACCACTGGTTCCTGGAAGTCTGCTACCGTATTCGAACCAGAACTGATAATAAAATAATATTTCACAAGATAAACTTGTGGCCAAATGTGCTTCATATATCCAAGAACAAAGCTAGGGCATCAAAATTCTTCAAAACACAGCGACAGAGCTGCATGGGACTAAATTTCAAAACTGTCTTTTTTGTTGACACTGAAATTAATTTCGATTTCTGGTCAACGTCATCAGACGGAAAAAGCATCGATATGCAACGCCATATAAAATCAAATAATGAGAAAGATCACCTTAATACAGCATAGTATTATTATATAGAGATTGCACAGTTGCCATATTCTATGCAGGGTATCACGACACCTGTTCAAATTTCTTAGAATTACCATTCTGTTTATCGATGAAAATTTGTGGTATCGAGTGATTTACGCATGTCCGTTGAACACGGAATCCATCTTCAGTAAAAAATGCAGACAGTGTTGTCCTTTTCCCAAATGCAGTCCTACCACTGCATCCTAATGTGTTTTGAATGCCTAGCTTTGTTCTTGGATATGTGAAGCGCATTTGACCACAAGTTGTTCTCAGGAAATATTATTGTATTATCAGTTCTGGTACGAATATGGTAGCAGACTTCCAGGAACCAATGGTGCGTGCTGTCAACCCTAGGAGTTGATTCGGATATTTTTTGTATTCTATACCTCGTTGGAAGAGGGTGTCCCAGTCATCAGTCATGTGGAGTTTCAAAACAGTTGGCGCTGTAGTTTCAGAGAAGATTTTTAAAAATCTACCAAGCAGAATCAAAGAATGCCTCTGGCAGCCATGGTGCAGCTATGGTGTATGGCACATCCTTCTGTAGACCTTTATAATTGTGCGAAGGTTGAGCATTGCGGCCCAAATATGTTCTGAGTTATTATCATGGCTGAGATGACCTGCAGCCTTCAACACGATATTCAAATAGGACTACGGTCCTGCAAAGCTTCAAAATTCGAATCGATTTTGAATCTTAAGTTGATATTCGGTTTGATTAAAAATCGGCTGCCCGGTTCGTTTCCTCTCAAATCATTTTCATGGTTATCTAGCTTGGTATCAGCCATCTTCATCATCTCAAAAAAATGTACAGTTCAGATGGAAATTGTACATAAATAAACAAGTGCAGCTTAAATAACATCTGTACTTATGCCTTCAGCCATGCAAATTCCAATATCACTAGTCCCAACCGCTGTTAATTGCAAAGTTAGGGTTTCCAAGCAATGTCGACGATGACCTGTAACCCTCAATGGGTAATATTCCAACTACATCATCAAGGCATGCCTTCAAGGAAGGCATGCCTTGATGATGTAGTTGATTATTTTATCAGTCGAGACTTGCGCCATCACAGTCAGAACAAATCAGGTTTATAGCACCCCACCCCTCGTCGGTCATCTTCAAGGAGTAACTGATTCAATTTGAGGTTTGATCTGATTTCAAATAATAAACCTGATGCAATTCAACATTCAATTCGAATAAAAAAAATTGCATGATTCGCAGGGCCCTAAGTAGGGCATTGACCTTCAAGATGCACAAACAACTATTATATGGTACACACCTTCTGCCTGTCTTTTGTCTCTCCATGTACACCATTTAGAGGTACACATTACAGAGGTTTCATCCTGATATCTCATTCCTCTAACAATTTTGGAGACAAAACTCGGAAAAAATTAATATGCAGGCGGATACTTTCTTTGGCTTGGACCTTGATCCCAAAGCTTCTACTTGACACACCACCCGGTGGTGGTACAAATGTTAAATTAAATATAAGTTTCATCTTGATATCTCACTATCTTGTGTCATTAAAAATATGGACCGCACAAGACAAAATTAACCTGAATGCTCTTCACTTCTTCTAACCTTATTCTGTGGTCTTGGGGGCTTAGTCTTGACATCTATAAATAATAAACTGCCTTGTGGTGATACACATATTACACAAGTTTGATCATGATGAAACATAATTTCATTATCCCTTTACCAAAAGTAACAAAATTTGTTATTTTATTATTTTCTTTGACAAATGTCAACAAAACTGTATGATGTACATGTAACCTCTCATAGGAACGATCACAATGTGTTCGTTCCAGTCAGGGGGACACATCAAATGATTTTATTGACATTTTTTTTACCAATCAATCTGTAAATTTCGTTTGAGGATGCGCCCAATTTCATTTGGTAAAGGGTTAAAAAGTTGTGGACCAGGCAGTAGAAAGTTGTTAGCTGACAGTTTGTGGACAGCGTGCACGAAAGGCGGGTCCCATAAATATACTTGTAATAGGTTGCATTGGTTGGTGTATTAATTAATTATTTATTTATTTATTTATTTAAGTTTAAGGTCACATATTTATGCACAATGGCTAATCATGACCGTGACAGTTTTACGGGTGGAGGAAGCCGGAGTACCCGGAGAGAACCACCGAGCAACGACGAGCAGCTGCCAGCTCCCCAACATCGTAACTCCGCACTGCAGCACAGGCAGGGTTAGATTGGTTGAAGACAGGCGTACCATCGACGTGCAGTACGCCGTAGTACACGGCGTCATCGTGCCCCCACGTGGGCAATGGGGTGAAGTGTCTTGCCCAAGGACACAACGCGGTTGCCGCAGGTGGGATTCGAACCGAGGACCTCTCGGCTTGCAGCCTGCACCTCTACCCACTGAGCCACCGCGCCCCTGGTGTATTAATATAGACCTTTAACTAATTTAAATATTTTACAGCTAACATCACTTTATTGAAAATTTTTTCAATTGCACCCAGCTATTCCATAAAATAAGAAAAAATATTTACAATGAGTATTATAAAGACAGAATTGGTTAATTCCCATTTGCATGAACCCTTTACCCAACGCAGACAATATCAAAATTTATTATTTTAAATATCATTTTTTTTAATTTTTCAAAAAATTCCAACCAAACCATATTATGTGACCCCCTCATTGGAACAAGCTCGACGAGCTTGTTTCAAAGAGGGGTCACGTCGTATGGTTTTCTAGAAATGTTTTGAAAAATATATTATTTCAGCTGCTGAATTTGCATATTACACAGACAGATGTGGCCGATTCGTTGGGTAAAGGGCTAAGGGAAAAATTTGCTGGCTAAAATTTCAGTATTTTGACATCAGTACAAAAAGAGTAAACACTTTATCCAATGTAACGCCCAAACCGGCAGGCCTATTCTCAAAAATCATCATTTAATTTTCACTATTTTTTTTCATTTTTTTGTCTCAAAAACATAGCTTATGACGTCATTGGAATGAGCTCATTGAGCTTATCCCAATGAGGGGTCATAAGCTATGTTTTTGACTCAAAAAATGAAAAACAATAGCTACTCAAGATATTTGTTTGCAAGTGTTGTGTCTTTTGTGTTAGGTAAAGGGTTAAACAAATCTACAATTTGCCTACTAAATATATTAAAAACAAATAATCAATCAGATGGATGTTTCTTCAGGGCCTAGTAAAACCTCATGTTTAGCCTGCCCCAGTGTTATATGAGACAATTGATTATGGAAAGTTGAACAACATCAACCAGTCATCTATGAGAAAAAATTTTTGACAGAAAATTTCAAAATCTTGTTTATCCTTTTGACAAAATATCAATAAATCTGTATACCAAAAATGCTCAATGCAGAGATGTCTGTCAAAGCTTTCAGAGGTGGGGACACTGCGGTAGAGACACTTCCCAACATTTATTTATTCTGAACGATCAACCTTATATATATGCACCACTCATCCTCAAAATCCCTGACACTAGTTAATGTACTGTCCAACACATCAAATATTTATAGGGTCACTTTTTTATAGTTATGCCTTCACTTTAGAGTACTTAAGCCAGCTTAAGCCTTAAAAGAGTACTTGGAGTGCTTCAGATGACATGAAAAGAAAAACAATTTCCCATGGAGACAGTTTACACATTCTTAACTCCTTACATGTTGCTGGCGGATATTCCTGCCCAGGATAAGATTTCACTTGCCACTGAAAAAAGTATAATTTGGGTGCATTTAATCAAATATTCCCCTGCAACTGGCATGGATATTTTTCACCCATAACTTCTTGAGTCATATTTAGTTAACTTTTTCATCAAATCAAGTCATGGCTGCTTCACAGCCATAAATGCCTGACTCAATCAAGTGATATTAAACAACCCATTGTTACTTATTGGTGTTTAGGGTCACATATTTCTGCAAAATGCTTATCGTGACCACAACATGAAGAAAAAGTTTAGTCAATCATTGATACCCATGTTGCCCATTCTGAGGACTTCCACCCCAAGCATTGGTGACTGGATCCTATTTTAACAGTAAAACAGAGCTTGTTTACCACTCTTAACGGACACTGCTTCACTTTCCAGGGTTCCCACAGGGAGAGAATACCATAAAACTATTGCTCAGGTCTCCTGTGAGCTGTTTGTAAGTTTACTTCCCCTGTTCAAAATTAGAGTCTATATATAATTGAGAGAATATTCTGGCTTGAAAAAAAAGAAGGTTCTGAAGGGAGGCGGCCTGATTCCATTTCCCAAAAATATTTCCTTAGGTCATGCTCACGAAACTGGAATACCCCAGTCGTAATCCCAACACGTGCGATGCACACCAGATGATGTGTTCCATTTTCCATGATGAAGGCCCTAGGCTAAGCTAAGGAAAGTGGGATACCCCTGTCATGCTCACTTCCAACTTTGCACATCAGATGATGCTTTGCATCAATACACATGATTGATAAATCTCTACCCTCACCCCTAACACTACACCAAAACTACAACCATGGATCCACCTCCACTGACACTGCCTAGTGATTTTACACCATCTACTGTTCTTCTAGTTCCAGAATGGATTTTCCAACATAAAAATGCAGTTATCATTCATTCTATCTCTTTTTTTCTTGCAAAATATAATTGAAAATCATATTCACTACCTCTTAACCCTTTGAACCTTACCCTAGTTGTATCTTTCATGTGAGTTCAATAACAGCAACTGGAGTTCATATGAATTTGGGGGTTGACCAATTAATATTTTTAGGTCTTCAAATTCAATTATTTTGGGCACATGTTTTTTTTCCTCACATTAAAACCAGAAATTTATTTATTAGTGTTTGTCACATATTTCTGCACAATGGCTAATCGTGACTGCAACATGAAGATAAAGTCAAGGTTAGTCAGTCGTTTACATGTATACCCATACTTCCCATTTTAAAGGACTTCCACACCAAGCATTGGTGACTGGGACCTATTTTACCAGTAAAACAGAGCTTGTTTATCTGAGTAAACAAGCACTTCTTCACTTCCTGGGGTTCCCACTGGGGAAAACCAGAATAAAGGCCTCATCCTATTTTATTGGCATGCCTTTCTTTGTGTTAAAATGGTCATATTATGATGGAAGTTATTCTCAAATGTAGAAAAGGCACAGGGAATTTATATATTTTTGTTGATGTCTTCACACCTGATCTAATTTGGTCACACTTGTAAACAGCGTGAAATTGGGTTAATCTAAAGGACTGATATTTTCAATGTCTACCCCACGTTGAAAATATTGATTGGTCTACCCCACACATTCACCTAGCCGCCATCCTACTCAATAAAGTTATGACGTTAACATCTTCATGGGCTTAAGATACGTCCATAAACTTTTACCCAATGTGTTCACAACTGATATTCATCACAAAAATGTTCTGAAATATTGTGTGGAATCCCAGTATGAAAATATTAGTTTCCTTTTGCGAAGATCATCTGTAAGCGCATATTTATTTATAGGAATTTAAGGTCACATATTTCTGTGCAATGGCTTATGATGACCACAACATGGAGATAAAGTCATGTTTAGTTAATCATTTATACCCATTTGCCAATTTTAGAGGACTTCCACCCCAAGTTTATCACAGTAAACAAGCCCTGTTTCAGTTCCTGGGGTTCCCATGGGAGAAGCATAAGATGACGAAGTCTGATCCTAGTCAAAGCCTGGATGATAGGTAAGACCACAGATTAATTTTCTGTGTGAAATGTGATAAAGATGTTCCATGTACACCAAAGCTTAACAAATAGCCTATTCACCCAAGTTTATATTTCACTGCTTCTTTTCTTTATTTGAGGAGTACTGAAAATTCCTTTATATTTTCTACATTCAAACACATTAATTACACAGTTAAAGCTCACAATCTTTTGGATGAGTTGCTGTCGACTTTGGAGAGACACTTTTTCTCATGTACATGACCACTGGATTCGTGGTTCAAAAGGATATTTAAAAGCGATAACACTTTTAACAGGTCTGTCATTTTGAGGCAAGCGATCTTGATCTACCTTTATGTCCCGCTGATTTTAAAATAGAGTGGTAAATACTCGCCCTGGAAAACTTTGATAAATTATTGATTGAGAAATCCTTGTTTGCACAATAATTTAGCAGAACCATATTGAGTCTTCTTCCTATTTTAAGGGTCTTGTGTATGTTCTAGATTTTCTTCCATACCACACTTTGTGGGTCTAGTGCCTAAGCAGTGATTTCTAGCCAAGACTTGGCTGCCTCCAGAGGCAACCAAGCTTCAAAAGTAACTACTGCTAAGGCAGTTTTCCACTCCTTGAGTTTATGTTAAAGTTTGTTTGTTTGCTTTATTGGGGTTTAATGACACTTTCAACATCCGGACCCACATCACGTCGGACAGTTTTACGGGTGGAGGAAGGTGGAGTACCTGGAGAGAACCATCGAACAACTGTCAGACTCCTTAATGTACTATCCAAGGCTCAAAATAATTTTTGTTCTAGTGTAAGTCACAATGTCCTCTCCCAGTAGTTGGTGCAGGGTGTCATTTTAATTTGGTGCAGGTCATTTTCAACATATTGCTTTACCCATTGTAAATTAACATATAGTGACTACTAAATGAGGAAATGACTTGACAAAGCTATTAACTTATGTATACCTTGTTTTTTAGGTGATTTCTAAAATTTGAAACTTTTCAAGAGGGCAGATGGATGTTTTGTGACATCAATTTATTTTTTAATGGATTGTAATATTTTTAGTAATGTGTTTCTGTCAGGGAAAAACACATGATTCATCATGTCCACTTTTTTGCACTGTTTTTGAGTTTATCGGAATTATTTTTCATTTTTTTCCTTTGCGAATAGACGTGCGGCTATTTCGTTGTTAATTTGCAATGGAATTTAAGTTTATACCAGTATTTTTTAACCTTGGATTCTAAAATATTGAGCAGAATTTAGTGTTGGTCAAAATATCCAATGGATTTCAAAGTGTGTGGGTCAAAGTAAGTTTGGTGTCATTCATTGTCCTTGTCCGGCTACTTATTATTATTTCGAGCCTTGGTACTATCTCTAGATAAGCAAGGTTAGCAGAGATTCAAAGAAAGTGTGTCATCGATGTGCGGTATGCCTTAGTACACACTGCCACCGTGCCCCCATGCGAATAATCAGAATTACACGTAAGTGTCTTGTCAAAGGACACAACACAGTTACTGTACTGCTGGTCAGGATCAAACTGCTGATCTCTCAGGGTTTGCAATTCAATCTTCTAACCTCTGAGCAATGGTGCTCGTGTATGTTAAAGTACTTGTTTTGAGATCACAATTCACAAAGCCTCTCAAAGTAGGATAAAGACCTTTGAAGGTTAACTGATAGAGTGCCAACTTATTTATCAAAGGTGATTTGAAACACAAGTATTTTTTTTAAATATAAAATGTTATCAGCAAGGAATGCCTTAGTTTTAGCAAGATTTTGTTCATAATTTATTGGTTTGTTACAATTATAACAAAATAATTGTATATAAGGCCACACAAAGTAGATCTCCTGTTTCTCGGGCCATTATTTGTAAAATTGCATGCGGGCGAGCGTTTTTTTATTTTATTTTTTATTTCAGTAATTACTTCTTTACCACCAAAAGTTCATGTTCTTGGTTTATGTTTTAGGCCTCATAATCTACACAATAGCATGAGTGTTGGTGTATTTCATCCCTTGAGTGCAAGAAGGCTTTGCAATGCTAAAGCATTGCAAAGCCTTCTTGCACTCAAGGGACAAATTCATCAATTTTTTTAACTTGGATAAAATATCAGACATGAACCATTAAATTTTTATTTTTATTTTTTTTTTAAGTTTAAATTGGTTATAACTAGAGGTACTGTGAGCAAACTCACAAAGTGATACCCCCCCCCCCCCCCCCACGCCTGAAATGTATAAGTTAGATTATCTCCCCTTGGAAATGTCAGAACGGAATTATATTGCTTCATGCACATCTTCATATGGAGTTCTTCCATTGTGTAAAGTTTCATGAAAATTCTTCAAACGGTTTAGGAGGAGTTGTGCTTACAAGGATGGACAGACGGTATAAGTTAGATTATCTCCCCTTGGAAATGTCAGAACGGAATTATATTGCTTCATGCACATCTGCATATGGAGTTCTTCCATTGTGTAAAGTTTCATGAAAATTCTTCAAACGGTTTAGGAGGAGTTGCGCTTACAAGGATGGACAGACGGACAGACGGACGGACAGGGTGATTCCTATATACCCCCCCAAACTTTGTTTGTGGGGGGTATAAAAAGATAGCATGCGGCAGCCAAAAGGACCATGCGGGAGGGCCTGAGAACCAGATTATTTATTTTGTTAGGCCTAAACATATTTTGATCTACAGCTGAGAAAAGGGAAAGTTAATGCATACTGTCTGAAGCCACTAAAGTGGCTTCCAGCACTTTTCAGTAGAGCCATGATAGTGGCTTGCAGCATGCAGCCAGTTAACAGCTGCCATGGGATGATGATGGACAAAAGTCTATGGCACAGGGTTTCCCATCACAGTGAAATGATTGTTATTTGATTGTTGTGTTTATTCAACATTACCAGATACATTAGACATTGAGAAATGTACTAGATAAACTATACATGGAATCTGGCTCACATGTAAGAAATGTAACTGATTGGTCATTATGCATCTGACTGACATTATAACTACACAAAAGAGAGCCACAAAGGAAGTAAACAGACTGTCAAAGGTGATATACGTCTCTAAAAAAAATAAGCTTTATTCATTTAATTCATGTTTACTCATGATATAAATGCAGAACACAGCTCAGGTAGAATACGAAGGACAGGAATCAATGACTCTTGTTGAAGTTTTTCCTATATTTTTTTTGTGTCTATGGCACTCATGGAATACTTGAATAACTCAAACTCAAGCCATTGATTTTTGTCTCCCATACTCATATGCCATCCTCATTGTGCTCTGTCTTATTATAGTTCCGGGATTCTTCTGCCCTCTCTGGGAAGGGTGTGGGGCCCATCAATGGGAAAACTGGAGTCATGAAGACTTAAAGTGGGAATTTGGTTTGGAGGAGAAGAAACACACAAAGGATAAATAAAAAAATATTGCCTTCAAATTGAACTGATAAAACTACATTCTGTAGCTTTGCAGTTCTGTCTAGGCAAGTCTTGGTTACCTATATAAGCAGTCAAGACTTTCCTATAAATAATTGGTAAGGTTCTTAGAATGTAGCATGCACATGGATCTAAAAACTGTCTGTTGGGGCAACTGTTTTATTGTAGTAAAATATTATTAAGATCAGAATTAGGTCTTCAGGGCAAGCCAGAAAATTATAGATTTTAAGTAATTTGTCTTTTTTTATACTTACCAATGGCCCAGGCTAATTCAAAAAATAATCCAGGGCCAAACATAAATTTTGCCCCCCAATCCCTAAAGTTTGCATGCAAAACCGAAAAAATAATGTCCTATCTGGTCCCCATACTTTTCAGATCTGCACATGTGCAGTATCCAGGAAGACACCGAAATTGGCGCCAACCATCATTCTTTCGATAATTGCCTGTTAAATGTTGTAAACAGTGGGGAGGTATGAAAGCCCACTCATGGGAGGACCATACCCATCTGGGCCATTGGTAAGTATAACAAGAAGGATGCCAACGCCCTATAGCTCACCAACATTCCTCTTTGATAGTAACTTTGGCAAACACAAGAACTGTATCAAACAGGCTCATAACGTGCGACAAAGCTTACCTAAACACAACCTCTTAAAAGTAAAACACAGAAACTGACATAAACACTAAGTTAAACATGAAATTCTGAGCTAAACAGAAAACTAAACACAAATAAAAATGTCAAGAAAAATGTTTAAAATGCAGGGTATGAGGGGTTAATCATGGAACAATGATACTGAGGAACAAGTATAATGAATATAAGTGCCATGGGAAGAGAAGGAGCACAGCAGGTGACCAAAACACTTAGTTAAACATGAAATTCTGAGCTAAACAGAAAACTAAACGCAACTAAAAATTTCAAGAAATGTCTAAAATGTAGGGTATGAGGGGTTAGATCATGGTAGAATGATAATAATCATCATATAGCAGCATTATAAAAGCCATGATATGGAAATAGGGTGAGTAAGTGACCTAAACAGAAGCTTTAACATTATTGGACACGTACGCTGGCACCAACCGATCGAGCCATGCCATAAGCTCAAACAACTAAAGTTGGTGAGCTAAAAAATATACAAATTACTTAAAATTTATAACATTTTTATACAACAACCAATGGCCCAGACTACCTGAATCAAAAAAAAGGCTGGAGGGCCTAGGACATCAAGGAAAATCCAATCTCTCAAACACTTCAGTAAAGGATATCTCCAACAGGAGAATAGGAGAAGACAGGAATTATATATGTCTTTCTCCTTTACGAGAATCTAGAAAAGACATAATACCAACAATATAATTGAGTATTACATAATATATAATTCTCCATTTAATGCCAGCATAACCCATTATGCTAATTCGGTGAAGGAAAGCCAAAATATAAAGATAGTCCAGAGAATGAGACTCTTTATACTCATTTAAAAGTGTCCGAGCATTGTTTGCTAACGCCCGTTTGACAAGCGATATATACAAATGCTTCACAGTGAGCTACACTTTAAAAGCAGTACATACATGAGACACAGTTATTGCTTCACACCGAGCTATACATTAAAACCATCCCAGCACCGACTCAGGACTACTGACACCGGAGGAGGTCTTCCCTTGCTTTTCACTATAAAGCCAGATGATCATAAGGGAAAAAATCGTCCTCCCTTCCCCTTGTTCTGAGGTACATGTCCTCAGAACGAAGAGGGCAGCGGAACAGCATCACTGCTGGAACGGGCTGCTTAAATAACTATAGATGTAACCATTAAAGGACAACATTCTGAGCAACAGACAGAGAACCTAAAGATCTAAGGTTACCGGAGATGGACTCTAAATTTCTCAGGTAAAACTTGGTAAATGTGGAGGGCTGTGTCCAGTACGTAGCCTTCATGAGATCAGTAATGGCTATACTGTTAGAATAAGCACAAGAAGTGGACAGCGCTCTAACCTCATGCGCTGATATCTTATTAACAGAACGCTGATCCGAAGATAGATTTTCAATGCAATGCGTATTGCTAACTGAATCCATCTAGCGACTGACTGATCAGAAATACCTTTCCTGTTAGGAGTCAATGAAAGAAAGAAACGCTTTCTTCCTTTTCTAATAAAATCTGATCGACATTTATATATGTGCATCTATGGTTGTCCGGGGACGGCAAAGCCTTAATGATAATAGGCTCAGGCCGCTTGTCTGGAGTCTGATTCTTAGCCAAAAATCCCACTTCCGTAGTCAGGGTAATGGTATTACCCATTCTATGGTAGTGAGATTCATCAACCGATAAAGCATGAAGTTCACTAACTCTTCTAGCAGATGCAAAGGAGAAAAGCCATTTTATAGGTCAAGAATTTGAACTCTACAATGCCCAACGGCTCAAATGGAGCTTTTTTGATTTGTGCTTCAACAGAACCCAAGCCAAATTCCACTTAGGAATTAATCTGAGGGTTCTAGGTCTATTAATACAGAAATTTCTAACCAGCTTGGACAATGAAGTTTTTGATCCAATAGCCAAGTTATCATGATAAGCGTACGTGTCTGATAACATAGACATATAGCCCTTAATTGTGACGGACTGCAGTTTGAGATCATCAAACAAGTAGACCAGGAAATTGGCAATATTTGGTATGGACGGATCATAAACATCTATCGACTGATCCTGACACCAATGGAAGAAAACCTTCCACTTCGCTGCGTAGTTCAATGAAGAGGAGGACCTCCTGCAGTTAGAAATTGCGTCCACTGCTCATCCTGTAAACTGTTTTCAGTCAAGAAGGACCGCACAACGGAAATACGTGAAGGTTGAGACCTTCCAGGTTGTGATGCAGTGTACATGACTTCCCCTGATAAAGAAGGTCCTCTCGTTGAGGAAGCTTCCGGGGAATGTCCCATAACAAACACATGAGAAGATTGATCCAAGGTTTCTGTGATGACAGAGGTCCTTCTAGCAGGATTTTGCAATGAGACTGTTTGATCTTTAACAGAATCTGCTGAATCAATGGAGTTGGAGGATACGCATATCCTATCATTCGATCCCATGAGATGCTCGATGGTCTGGACATGGTGACACAAACGTCGGTAACTGATTGTTCAGGTGCGTCGCAAACAGATCTATCATGGGGCATTCCCACTGGTAGCAAATCTGCCTGAATACTCGCTTGTTGAGAGTCCACTCCGATGGCAACAAGTGACCTTTCGGAGAGAACAAGTCTGCTAGTACATTCAAACGACCCGGTATATGATGGACAGAAAGATGAACATGATGATTTATGACGTATAGGAGAATCTTCTCCATTAGTTCGCAAAATGGAATTGAATGAGTGCCGCCCTGGTTCCTGATTATGCTACTACTGTCGAGTTGTCCGACAAAATCTGAACATGGACGTCCTCTATTATGTGAACCCAATGTTGTAGCACTAGCCAGATTGACATCATCTCTTTGATTTTTATGTGCTTCTCTAGGAACCGAGGGTCCCAAAGACCCTGACACTTCAAGTCTGCAGGACTTGGGGTCGTGCTCCAACCCATCTGACTTGCATCCGTCATAATCGTGAAAGCCGGATCCGGCAGTTGCAACGGAACTCCCTGAGTTAACCATAGAATATCTTCCCAAATCTGAACCCTTTGTTTTACTAGGTCCGTTGAACAATACTGGTTTTGAGTGAATGATTCTTCACACTCCAGTTCTGAGTAAAGAATATCTGGAGGGGACGCGTGCGGAGGCAACCCATCAGAATAAGATCCGCAGCCGCTCTGCACAACCCCATCAGTCGCATGAATTCCCTCGCTGTTAATGCGCCTGAGTGTAGACAAAAGCGAGCATAACAACTGACTAATTTTGCTCTGTGTAATGGCAGACAAACCAGATTGTTGTGAGTCTTGAAGCTCATTCCCAAGTGAGTGAATGACTTGGACAGAGCTAAATCGGACTTTTTCTCGTTTACGATGAAACTGAGACATCGGAGTAACAGAAGCAGACTCTGAACATCGTTCTGAAGAGTAGTTATGTTGCCGTATCTCTGTAGAATGTTGTCAAAGTAAGCCGACATTACCGCAGATGAATGAGCTCAGAAGTATGACATTTCGAGTTCATTATTCGAGTGAATGCCCAGGGAGCCAGGTTCAGACCAAAACACATTGCTCTGAACTGATACACCTTCCCTTGTACGGCGAACCACAGGTACTTTCTGAATGCCGGATGTACGAGAACATGAACGTACACATCTTTTAGATCTATGCTTGCCGCATAGTCGTTCACCTGAATGCTCGCCGTTACCGACCCAATGGTCTCCATATAGAATTTTGGAGCCACGGTAAGTTTGTTTATCCAGCTCAAGTCTATTACCGGTTGGAATGAGCTATCTGTCTTCGGTGCGAGGAACAGGTGACTGTAAAAACCCTGAGAATCTTGATTCTCGATGACCACTATTGCTTCCTTTAATAAGAGAGCCTGTACCTCCACTAGGAGAGACTCTCTTTTGCAAGGATCTGACAGAAGATTTGTCCAATGCAGACATCTTGTTAGTGGGGGTTTCGCTCGGAATGATAGCCGTAGGCTGTCCGAGACAACACTTCTCAGCCACTGATCTTCCACGGTTGTTATCCAGTTTCTTGCGAAGTTTGATAACCTTCCACCAACTGGCAAGCAATAGAGGTCTTGACCATCACCTGTATGACCTGTGAGGCTTACAGGAGGACAAACTACATCCTCCCCACGAAGAACCTCGTCCCATTGGCCTAGGGGCATCTGACCGATAGTTCTGATCAGACCTATGCCCCTTTTTGGAGTCGCTATTATAACTGACGACCTCCGGAGTAATTGTTAGAGCGTTTCTTTTGACAATTTTGTTCTGGAACGCCCTCCTTTACTCTTGTCTGCTGAAGCGGGTCGTTGATATGCCGACTTCAAAAGCAGAGCACTAGATGCTTTCTTAGTAGCCTGTTCATAGACAAACAAAAGCTAGACGTCGAAAATAATATGTCCGGAAACCGGAGTGACTCTGAGAGAGCTTTTCACCTTGTCATCTATCAGTGATGACGACGCAAGGGCAGCATCACATCTGATTAACTCCAGATTAGCCACTGTTAGGGCAGAGTTATAAGTGGTATACATAACTGCCTTGGAAACAACATCCTGAAATTCCTTTCCGTTGAGACGTTGTGCCATAGCTCTTGTAAGGTGATCTGCGTACGACACTGCGTCCAAATTTGCTCTATTTGAAGAAATTGCCATCTCAATTGTGTCTGAGCGAATAGTGAATGATGCAAGTAAGGATACCTCTAGATTCCCGGCCTGCTCATCCAAATGCAAGGGAACTCTCTGAACATCTTCCCCGATGGTTTTAAATGAACATAGTTCAAGAAAAGAGAAAATGAAGGAAGAAAAGGGAAGATGAAGTTAAGAAACCGCCTTTTTTTAGCCCAAGCCATATTAATACATGCACTTACTGTGCATAAGTAGCACTGAATAAACCAAAGTTCATCTAATTTGCATAATTTCTGCTCGAGAAAAAAAAACGTATTATATGTGATGTATTCCATGTTACTAAACATTCATACAGAAATTTATTCAAATCAGAACTTTCCTACAGAAGTTCTGTACAAAAAACTGATTGCACTAATTTTGGTACAAAATGGCAGCCTGCAGCCATCTTGAATTTTGGACCACACCCAAAAACACTTGCTCTCGTCCCAAGGTGATAACAAAGGTACCCAAGAAGTTTCGTGAAGATCGGTTCATAAATACAGCCTCCAGCCCTAGCCGTATTGACATGTGCTCTTACAGGGTATAAGTAGTACTGAATAAATCAAAGTTCATCCATCTAATTTGCATAATTTCTGCATGAGAAAAAAACCTGTATTATATGTGATGTATTCCATGTTACTAAACATTCATACAAAAATTTATTCAAATCAGAGCTTTCATACAGAAGTTCAAAGATACTCAAGAAGTTTCGTAAAGATCGGTTCATAAATACGGCCTCTGGCCCGAGCCATATTGGCATTTGCAGTTACAGTGCTGAAAGTAACATTAAATAGATCGAAGTTAGTCTAATTGGCATAAAAAACCCGTATTATATGTGATGTATCCCTTGGTACTAAACATTCACACAAAAAATTATTCAAATCAGCACTTTCATATGGAAGTTCTGCGCAAAAATCTGATTGCATCTAATTTTGTACAAAATGGCTGCCAGCGGCCATCTTGAATTTCAGACCGGACCCCAAAACACTCGTTCTCGTCCCACGGTGATAACAAAGGTATCCAAGAAGTTTCGTAAAGATCGGTTCATAAATACGGCCACTAACCCGAGCTGTATTGGCATTTGCAGTTACAGTGCTGAAAGTAACACTAAATAAATCAAAGTTAGTCTAAT
The DNA here is from genome assembly GCA_031216915.1 of Pictodentalium vernedei. NCBI lineage: Eukaryota > Metazoa > Mollusca > Scaphopoda > Dentaliida > Dentaliidae > Pictodentalium > Pictodentalium vernedei. The sequence goes on along the minus strand of CM062292.1, from coordinate 259,622,985 downwards.
TTGCATAATTTACGCACGAGAAAAAACCTGTATTATATGTGATGTATCCCATGGTACTAAACATTTTGCCAAAGTTGAGCTAAAAATATGGAGGACGAGATAAGACATTATTTTTTCAGTTTTGCAAGCAAATTTGGAGGATTGGGGGACAAATTTGTGTTTGGCCCTGGATTATTTTTTGAGTTAGCACCAGCTAGTCTGGGCAATTGGTTGTTGTGTAAGAATATAAGCGGACTGTCATCTGCAAAATGAGGTCCCCAGTGGGTGAATTTGGTGATTCTACCCTGCACAGCAGGGTAGCATCACTAAATTTACCCTCTGCGAACCTCAATCTGAATCAGGGTTTCAAAACTAAACAGAAAGTGTACCCAGAGGATAAATTGGCCCACTGTATGGTATAGCATCAGCAAATTCACCCTCTGGGGACCTTATTCTGCAAATAACAGATTGCTTATTTTCAGGCTTTCTTCAGGGCTATGAAGAAGCTGTTGTCTGCCCTTGAATTCAGATGCTTTATGTGCTTTATTAGGTTGATATATGCACGTGTTATTATTGGTTCCCTGAGGGCTTATGGCGGATCAGTTCAGGACACCAAATGTGCACTAAATTTTTGTTTGAATGGCAACTGAGACTGGTAAATTTCTGCAAAATTTTAATTAATGAAGCACCCACCAGGTTGCACCTTTTGCTTCATTAATTAAATTGTTTATCATTATACCTATAATTAGTGTTTTAATTAGTGAATCTAATATTATTGCAGTGGTGGAAATATTGCCCACCCATGGAAAGTGACCAGTTCACGGCAGCTGAATTGTATAATGCTATTGCCCCCCTCCCTCCCTCCCCCCCCCCACCCCCGATCCTTATACCAGAGGGGTATTAGTCGATTTGCAGCGATATTTAAAACTACATATCTGTTTTTGATGATAATTGAGATTGGATTTCCGACTAAAAGACTTCTGACAAATGTCACACTTGAATGTTTTCTCACCTGTATGAGCTACCATAAGATGATCAGTGAGACTGGACTTCCTGATGAAAGACTGCTGACAAATGCCACACTGAAATGCTCTCTCACCTGTATGAATAACCATATGTTGATTGAGATTGCGTTGCAGCCTGAAAGTAGTGCGACATAAATCACATTCAAATGGTTTTTCTCCTGTATGCCTCATCATATGTTTAGAGAGAGTGTCCTTCCCACGAAACATCTTGTGACAAACATCACACTGAAATCGTTTTTCGCTTATATGCATTAACTTATGTTGAACAAGACCACATTTCATACTAAAAGACTTGAGACAAATATCACACTGGAATGGTTTCTGATTCGTATGTACTACCAAATGCCTCGCAAGAGTTTGCTTGTAAGCAAAAAACTTATTACAAATCTCACACTGGAAATCTTTTTCACCAGTATGAGTTGTTAGATGTGCAGTGAGGTGATGATTCCGTCTAAAAAGCTTCTGACAAATGTCACACTGGAATGGTCTTTCATCAGAATGATGTGTCATGTGTCGCGTGAGATTGTGCTTCAAATTAAAGGACTTCTCACAAATGTCACACTGGAATTGTTTTTCATCAGTATGAATTATCAGATGTCTCGTAAGAATGACCCTGCTGGTAAAAGATTTGTAACAAATGTTACACTGGAACCGTTTATTATCTGTGTGCATTATCATATGGTCAGTGAGTTTGTTCTTCAGACTATAAGACTTGTGGCAGATTTCACACTGGAATGGTTTTACACCTGGATCCATTTGCATATGTTCCATTAGAATGAATTATTGACTGAAAGACTTGTAACACACAACAAGCAGGAATGCTCTTTCAACAGTATGACTTATTAGATGCTGAGTGAGCTTGGACTTTACACAAAAAGACTTATGACAGATGTTACATTAATATTGTTTATCCTCAGCATGCATTTGTTTAACCCATAGCATTCGGGTAGTGCTACATAATTTTCTCCGATCAGTCTGTTTTTTCCTTGCTTAACTATGAATTTAACAAATTATATCTTGTATGACAGAGCTCACTGAGTTCTGTCAAACAAGGTATATTTCGTTAAATATCAAACTGTATTATGGGAAATATTTTCTGCTGAAGATTTTGCCATTTTGACATCAATGAGCAGGGGGTTAATAGTAAACCTGCTAATTAATTTTAAAAATACTTTTCGTCAAAGCTGTGAGGCAGCCAAAATTGGACTGGATGAAAAATTCATAAAACATTCACACAAGAAATCAATGGTCAAAAAAAATTATTTCATTTAGAAGAAATGTTTTTTTTTAAAACTGCCTAATTTGTATTGAGACAAGAAATCTGATGTCTTGGGATATCTTTCAGCAGGATGCAAGGACTTCAATAATGAGTGAGACTAGACTTCAAACCGAAAGATTCATGACAAATGTCTTACTAAAATTGTTCCCCATTTTCAAGAGTTAGATTAAACTAGTGAAAGACCAACTGCCACACAAAAAGTTGATCAATCATTAGGCTGGTGTATATTATGACTGGGAAAATGATTATTATATTAGTTTCGAGGGTGCGGAAGTCAAGTCTCCTTGTATGAATTTTTATATTATGGATACACTTTGGATAAAAAAAACAACTTATGATCAATAAACTAATTCTGAACACTTCGGACAAAAAACTTTCGATTAATAAAATAATTTTTAACAAAGCGAGTCACTACCTTAATAGTCGGGTATAGTTTAACCTTTTTACAGTTACAATGATTGTGACATTGCCAACGCTCTTCATCAACACAACGTCTCAAATGCTTAATGACTAAAGAATAGTTACTTAAACGTAAAAATAGCTACTGCAAAACTTGAGACATCTTCTAAATAATGGTAGAACTCTTGAAAAAAGAACACAAACAAAAAAAACACAACAGGTATTAGAGTTTGGTTGTTTTGACTCTCCAAACTAATAAACTTCTTATAATTATTACACTGGAAGCGTGTTGCTCTTTTGTCAATGATTAATCACTTACAAGAATTATGATGCTGCCCGAGATAAAGCTTCTAGTGAAGGCTTCTTTCTTATGTAATGGTGAGTTTTTTACCAGAATGAATTGCAGAATGTTGTTTGAACTGTTAATCTTTCATCTGAAGGACTTGCTTTACGTCTGAATGCTTTTATATTAACCGAGTTTTTCACAAATATCAAATCTCTAGTGGTTGATGAAATCAGAGTTACCCGTAGCCCAACATGTACATGTATCGTCACTGTCACAGGTTTTCCACAACCCGCAGTTGTTAATGTCATAGCAAAATTCAACAGACCATTAGCTGGTAGGTAGCATAAATTTTAAAATTTTGATGCACTTCACCTATCCTAGATGTACTGCCAGTTGCCAATTGAACATTGCATGACAACGGCACTGTAATGCAATGGTATAATTTAATTGTGGATCAAATTTTTATTTCTGGTGAAAATGAGTTTCTTTCCGAAAAAACTTGAGTGCAAAACCTCTGTGTACTGAATGTCATATATTGTATGGGAATCGATCGCAAGCTATCCACTACAAATTATCACTGCTCTTTTATGCATAAGTACTGTTTGTCTTCTTGCTAGATAAAAAATCCTTGAAACACAAAACCGACAATATTTATTTGCAGATTCTTTATGACAGGGACTTTTGCTCTGTGTACAATGATGCACAAGATCCCTGAACTGTATTATTGTTTATTTCATGTTCTGTCCCAAATCAATAACTGATGTCTTTCAACTGATTTGGTAAATTAAAGCAAATAACACTTCATTGCATTTCCTGAAAATAAATAAAGGAAAATTTTTACGGGTAATATCATACTTTATGTAGGAATAAGGCAAATAATAAAAATAGTTGTAATATTTGAGCCCCTAATAAGCTGGGCAATTGCTCAATCCAATAACCCTGTTAATTGCATATAACATTCAAACACCAAACTATTTACCATAAATTCACAGTCTTTCGATTTTGAGATGAGTTGTTACTCTTGCATGTCAGCAACCTGCAATTTTTACTTTCTGGAGCAGACAACAACATGCATCAAAATTAAAATAACAAATTTTGATAACACATGTTTTCTGTAAAATGTTAAAATCGGTTCGTGAAAAAAACAAACAAATAATAGTACAGTGGAGCCCACTCATTTGGATATCTCTTAATTGTATATCCCTGTTAACTGAATATAATTTTCCAACACAAAATTATTTACCATACCTCCAGGACAAATTTTACCTGTTAATTGAATATAGGTTATAGAGTCAACTCCTGTTAATTGAATAAAAAATCTTGTAACCTGTTGAGAAATTACCCTGACTCTCCCCAGTTTTCCTTTTTTTATCAACCTATTTGGACTCAGTAATCCAATACAGGCATTTAATCTATTATATCTCATTTGACAGAGCTCATGGTGCTCTGTCAACAAGATAAAATAGAATAAACGCTAAGTTTATCTCTAGAATACAGGAAAGTGACACAATCCCAGTTAATTGAATACTCATGTTAATTGAATAATTGTAACTGGCAAAGTGGCTATTCAATAAACTGGGTTCCACTGTATTATAATACAATGCATGCACGAAATGTGAACAATACACAGTGAATTATAAGCTGTAGCATCTCAAAACTTCAAACTAACGCAACTTCACTTTCTAAGAACTTCCATCACAAAGCACTAAGTTAAACTTTGGGTTCCAACAGAGCCCAAATATTAACCCAGGGACCCGATTTGAACAAATCTGAATCTGACCCCCCTGAGATATTCTATACCAAATATGAAAGCATTCTGTGGATCTGAAGAAGAAGATTTTTAAAGATTATCCCCCATACTGCAGAAGTTAAAATTCGGGCTTCCATAGGAATCTTGATTTGAACAATCTTGAATCTGACCCTCATAACAATGATGTATACCAAACATCAAAAGATTCTAACTGGTGGTTCTGAAGAAGGTTTTTTAAGGTTATTCCCCATACTGCCCCATGATAAAAATTTGGGCCCAAATATGAACCAAAGGGCTTCATTTTAACAAACTTGTATTTGACCCTCATATGGATGCAGTATCCCAAATATCAAAAGATTCTGAACAGGAGATCTGGAGTAAACAGATCTTTTTATTTTTACAAATATGCTGACTCAGCATTTTTCCAATATCAAACCCCTCCCCCCCCCCCCCCCCCCCCCCCCCACCACCTTTACAGAACACCCTGACAAAACCGATGGCAATTTTTTTTTTTGACCGTTGAATTCTACTGGCCCTAAGGATGCTTTGTGCCAAATAACAGTTCTATGTCCCATATGGTTTAGGAAATATGGGCAATTGAAAATATTTCTAAATATGAATTTTGGGCAGGCCCAAAATCTTGCCCCTCCAACTACAAAGGCAAATATTGGTGCACAGAGTTTTGTTTGAACAAATTTGATTCTACATCTCAAAAGGAAGCTTCATACCATATATCAAGTCATTGTACCCACTGTTTCATGAGAAAAAAGGTTTTTAAAAAAAATGTAGCATTTTCCACTATCCCTCTCTATGGGGCTGGGCACGTTGATTTGAACAAAAATGCAATGCCCCTTCAGGACCATCACTCGCACAAACTTTCACTCGAAATGGCCCAGTGGTTTTGGAGGAGAAGACTCAAACACAACTTAATGTGTGATGTTGGACAATGGACAAAAAGTGATGACAATACCTCACCCTGACTTTTTGTCAGGTGAGCTAAAAATTCCAAGGCTCCAGACTTGGAAAATAAATTGTTTACTCAGGGTTCATTGTTGTAAGGCTGAAGTTGATCCAAGGACTTTCAACAACTTTTTCATTCCATTTTCAAGGACCTTTTAAACAATTTTTGAGACTTTCTGAAGCTAATTGCATATGGTCTCAAGTAAGACTTCTGATTAAGAATACAAAGTGTAAAATCCAGTCTGCTCACCTTCATTGTTCTACAGAAGGGATTTGTACTGATGTTTGACTAAAAGTGATCAAAAAAGTCATGTAAACTGAGCCGTAATTTTTACACAAGTGAATAGACGATGACTAAAAATAACATCAAGGCCATTAGTCTTGATATTGTCTAACATTCAATAAACTGTCTCTATTCTCCAGGTTTATATGGGTAAAAACATTCAAACATCCTTAAAATTCAAGGACTTTTAAGGTTAATGCACAAATTTCAAGTACTTTCAAGGCCTTGAAAACCCATTTTCAATTCAAGGGACGACCCATGTTGTGTCCTTGGGCATGTCACTTTATCCTGGTTGCCTACATGGGGGCATGATGACGCCGTGTACTAAGGAGTACTGCACTTTGATGGTGCACATGTCTTCAACCACTGAAATGCTGCTTGAGAGGAGCTTGAACAGAGTTAGAATGTTGAGGAGCTGACAGTTGCTCATCGATGGTCGGTGATTCTCTCTGTGGTATACCGGCTTCCTCCACCTGTAAAACTGTCATGGTCACGATTAGCCACTAAGTATGTGACCTTAAACACCAATAAATAAATAAAATAACTAATAATTCAAAATTTGATGAGAATGCTCATTTCGTTCACATGGTCGTTATGCAAAGTTATATCTATGTGATGACTGATTAGCCAAAAGTTGCATCTTGAATGGTAAAGTCTTAGTCACTTAACTGGTAGAGAGCTAAATTTTTTCTCAGCCTCAAGATTTTTTCACACATTTTTGTCTTGTTACAATTCATGGGAGTCTGCCTATAAATTGTAACAATGCAAATCGATGGAGATGAAGTACTTTTACTTACAAAATAACATCCACAGAATATGAAGCGTTTATCTTTAGGTACCTGCATCTCAGAATAAAGCCCCAAAATGGGCTTCTAGCAGTCTACCAGTTAAGCAGACTTTCTTGTGTCTTGATACATTTTTCTCACTTTTGCCGCAAGAGGCTATAGGTATTTCAATTCCAAGCAAAATATGAACACATGTTAACGATAATAAAGCAGTTTCCTAGGAATTTTTACATAGCCAAGTGTTCGGTTAGCCATCTCAAACCCACGTGAATGGATGGACAGTCAGTTAGAGTCATTTTCTGAAATTCCGCACACACTGTGTCTTTGTAACAAGCTTTGGAACAACATCATTGGGGAACTTGCATCATACAATAACTCGAAAACATACCCTTAAAGTCACGAATTTGACAAAAAAGGTTGATCATTCGACAACATCACAAGTTTCGTTATGCAAAAGTACCCTTATGTTTCATATATGATTCACAAGTAAGCATTCATGAAGATTAAATAAATTAACTTGTTTTTCTTAAAAAAGGCAAGCAGCATTTTTAAATCTCAATCCAGTCATCCGATCACTCATGGAAAATTCTGTGCAATGTTATTTTGCATATTCATCAAAATTAGTTTTATACTTAAGGACGAAGGTGAAGTTGGTGTTCACATGTTTTTGTTTATAGAATGATAATGACCATTCGTTGATGTTGCTATATTCAAAGCAGATCACCTTACAATTAAAAACAAGAGCATATGACCCCAACAGTGTCATAAAAGGGGAGGTAAGACTCTTGGGGGCATAAACAAAATCAAAAGGAAGCTTCCTCTAGACACCAATAATGCATCACAAAAAATTAAAATTGATTTGCGTCAGCATTCATTAGTTAATGGATGGAAACCAAATTCAATATGGTCACAATGAATTGGCCACTGGTGGGCCATCTTGGTTCAGCTGACCAAAATTGAAAGGAAGCTTCCTCTAGACACCAACAATGCATAATTAAAAAATAAACAAGAGCACTGCCTAGCAGAGCAACATATGCCCGTCAAAACTGGAACATGTAGAAGTTTTTCTGGGGTAAAGTTTGAAATTTTTGTTGACTCGGCTATGTCTGTCCAATCATTGCCCATTCCCCTGCCCTGTCTGGGGTAAAGAATTTCAAACTGTATGCTTGTGTGCACACATTTCATATTGTTTTTGTGAAATTTTAGTATGCAGAATGGAAATACAAACAATGTTTAGGTGTAGAAGATTCTCCTCGCTGTTTGCAATGGTAGCATCCATTCATTGACAGGTTAACTTCATTGATCACGATTGACAATAGGCGGCGCCAAGGAAAAGGACATTTTGAGGATCATAAAAGCTATAAATGGCGAGGATTCTCAGCATTTAAAAATTAAATGGAGTTATCTGCTCCTGTCACATGCACAACGACAAATCACAACAAACATGGGTGCAAAGTTTGAACAATAAAGCAACAATAAAGCAAGTAAAATGTTGAAGGTCTAGGCAACACAATAGTGTAATGTTTCAAGTACTAAAAGGGGGCATAACTCTGTAAATACATAATGGAGTTACCTGCACTTGTCACATGAACAATGGCAATTGGTGATCAACATGTGTGCAAAGTTTGAACAATATAGCATGTAAAATGTTGAAGGAGAAGGCAACACAATACTGTAATGTGTTAAGTACTAAAAGGGGCATACATCTGTAAATACAAAATGGAGTTACCTGCACTTGTCACATGAACAACGGCAATTGGTGATCAACATGTGTGCAAAGTTTGAACAATGTAGCATGTAAAATGTTGAAGGAGTAGGCGACTCAATACTGTGATGTTTCAAGTACTAAAAGGGGGCATAACTCTGGAAATACAAAATGGAGTTACCTGCCCTTGTCACATGCACAACGACAATTGGTGATCAACATGTGTGCAAAGTTTGAACAATATGGGTCTTGTTTCCTTCAAAAGTTAGCACTTCCGGGTTATTGAATACCCTCCTGGAACTGAGAGTTTAGGACCTCATTTGATTTTATGTTGGTGTGGGTCTATTAAATAGTGACCATCAGTGTTTATATGCTCCCTAAATCTACTGTTTGGGGGGTTGAAAGTGGTGTACGGTTATATGCATTTTGGAACCCTGTTCATTGAATAGCCACTTTGCCAATGAAAATTATTAAATTATTTTCTAGGATTGTGTCACTTTCCTGTATTCTAGAGCTAAACTTAGCATTTATTCATTATATCTTGATTGACAGAGCTCTGCCAGCTCTGTCAAACAAGATATAATAGATTAAATGCCTGTATTGGATACACTGAGGCCCAATAGGTCTATAAACAAAGGAAAACTGGGGAGAGTCAGGATAATTTCTTGACAGGTTACAAGATTTTTTATTCATTTAACAGGAGTTTACTCTATAACATATATTCAATTAACAGATCAGATTTGTACTGGAGGTATGGCAAATGGTTTTGTGTTGGGAAATTATATTCAATTATCAGGTTTATTCAGTTAAGAGATATCCAGTTAAGTGGGATACACTGTACTGTGGTGGCAGTAGTAGTAGAAGATGGAAAGTGGTAAACTGATTTTGTTCCAGTTCACCACAATAGTTACTATACAGATTTATCAATCCTGCCTTGATGTGACCAGTCAAGTTGAGTTCTAAAGTGACCAAGAGCAATTTAACTTACTGCACAGATCATTCTATCATAGCAGAATGAATGACAGTCATATTTAGCACTTTCATCTATAAAACAGTTTGCATTAAGGCTTTAAACTCATTAAAGAATGTGCCAGACATTTAGATTTCTCTCTGAAAATCACGTTGTCAGAGGACGTCAAAACGTGACTGCTTTGCAGTGTTTGCCTTAGAACAATTTTGAGGCCCTAGTGAAACCCACATGGCTCCATTAGGCTGATGTTGTATATCACTGTGTTGGAAATTAAACACAGGTATACAAAAACAGTTGCTATGGGTGTCCTAAATTTTTTTTTTTTTTACTTAAGGTCTCGTTTCCTTCAAAAGTTAGCACTTCCGGGTTATTGAATACCCTCCTGGAACTGAGAAATTAGGACCTTATTTGATTTTATGCTGGTGTGGGTCTAGTAAATAGTGACCATCAGTGTTTATATGCTCCCCTAAATCTACTGTTTGGGGGGTTGAAAGTGGTGTACGGTAAAATGCATTTGGTTAGAGGTCAAGTTCACATAGGCTTGTTGATTGTGTAACCAAGACCATACTGTGGGATGATTTTTCACAGGTGAGAAATGGGACAATTTTTCATGAACTTCTTTTGTCTTTTGGTGTGCCTTCTTGAAAAAATGAATAAGAAACCACCTTTTTTTTCTTGATTAATTTTGAGCAGCTGATGCCATAAAACAATTGAGGAACAATGAAAAACGTCTATAACATTGTTTTCTCGCTGTGCATGCATGAAATTGGGGACTTTTGCCCTCTAATGAGTGAATTTTGAGTTTTACACGTTTTTCAAGAAATTAACTGGTTCATTCTGACGTATATGAATGATGTATTAAGGGTTCTATATTGTGATATAATCTCCTGGGTAGCCTAGAAAGAGATCTTTCTAAAAATGTACAACTCTGTGCACATTTGGTGTAAGGGAGATAACCCAAAGGTGAAATGATTACGCTGCTCCATTGAACACATTTGACACCTAGGTGAAAACATGCATTTTCAACAGAATAACTGTAATGAGACTTATAGCATGTAAAATGTTGAAGGAGTAGGCGACACAATACTGCAAGGTTTTAAGTACTAAAAGGGGGGACATAACTCTGGAAATACAAAACTGAGTTACCTGCTCTTGTCACATGCCCAACGGCAATTGGTGATCAACATGTGTGCAAAGTTTGAACAATATAGCATGTAAAATGTTGAAGGAGTATGCAACACAATACTGTGAGGTTGCAAGTACTAAAAGGGGGCACATAACTCTGGAAATACAAAATGGAGTTACCTGCTCTTGTCACATGCCCAACGGCAATTGGTGATCAACATGTGTGCAAAGTTTGAACAATATAGCACGTAAAATGTTGAAGGAGTAGGCGACACACTGTAATGTTTTAAGTACTAAAAGGGGCATAACTCTGGAAATACTATATGGAGTTACCTGCTCTTGTCACATGCATAATGGCAATTACTGATAAACATGTCTGTAAAGTTTGAACAATAAAGCACGTAAACCTTAGGAGGAGTAGGCGACACAAAAATTGTTTCCAGACAGACAGACAGGCGGACAATGCCATAACATAATACATCCGTCAAAAAATGACAGACATATAAAAATGATTCATGTCAGCATTCATTAGTTATTGGATGGAAACAAAATTCAATATGGCGGGTTACAGGAGAATTCTTTTTCCGAATGTAGTCACGTTAAACCTTCAAAATGCATTTTGGAGCAAAGAAAAAATTGCCTAATTGGCACCAGGGATCGGGAGGGGGGAGAGGAGGTACGGTAGTGGTGGGATAGGAGGGGTGGTGTTATAGGAGCCCAATTTTTTTCCTGCATGTAGCCACTCTAAATCCTTCAAAATGCATTTTGAAGCAAAGAAAAAAATTGCATAATTGGCACTGGGAAGGCAGACAGGGGTGGGGGGGGGGGGGGATATAGAGGGGGGGGCGGTGTTATAGGAGCCCATTTTTTTTCTACAAGTAGTCAATTTAAACTCTTCAAAATGCATTTTGGAGCAAAGAAAATTTTTTAGCTAATTGGGGGTGAGATAGCAAGGAGGGGGAGGGGGGGGGGGCAATAACTCTGACAATTTTCATTAGATCATGGTGGTCATCGAAGTTGAGGGAGACATTGTTCCTCAAAGAGTTATAAACAAAAAAATAATGTTTAAGTTATTCCATAAACAAGCATTATAAGATATTTTTTAACAAAGTCCATTTTTTTTCTGCATGTCGTCAGTCCTAAATCCTTCAGAATGCATTTTGAGCAAAGAGAAAAAAAAATGCCTAACTGGCACTGAAGGAGATGGGGTAGTGTTTGTCTGGGTTTTTAACCACAAACTTTAAGCAGAACTGTAAAAATGCATTTTTGACCAAAGAAAAAAAAGTGCCTAATTGGCCCGGGGGGGGGGGGGGGGGGGGGGGGGGGGGGCGCAGGGGGCAGGGGGGCAGGGGGGGAGGGGGGGTACGTAAGTTTTAAATAAGTTCCACATGTGGTGACTGTAAATAGTTCAAAATGCATATTGGGGGAAAGAAAAAAAAAATGCTATCATTGGATAATTGTGGTCATCAAACTTGACGTAGAGCAGGGTTTCTGCTAGGGGAAAATTTGTGGGTCCGGTAAGTTAAAGAAAGTGAAACTCAGACGCCGAAGGCGTCTGCCACACGTGCGAAGAGAGAGGGGTCTGGAAAATTTTGATTTTTAGGTGCTCTCTGGTGGCCTCTGGGGGCATTCTGGTCGCTAAAATGCTGAATAATTGAAGTGGAAAATATGTATTTTTTCCTCCTACAATTCCTCTAAATTCCCACGGGACACTCAATACTACATATTCTAACCGCGTGCATACCCCCCTCAGACTCCATTTTGGGCAATTGGAAAGCTAGGCCTGTGTGATCCAAGGGAAATAAAATAAGGTTAACCGGGTCGCAAGGGATTTGTAAATCGTAAATGCTACATGTAAGTTAGGTAAATGGTTGAAGAAAGCAAAAATAGCTATTCAATTTTTTTTGCAATTTTCATTTTTTGCTTCCGAAACCTAAAATATGTTTTGGAAGACCCATTTGGGTTTTTTTTTTTTTTTTTTTTTTTTTTATATAAAATCATCATTAAATGTGGTGTTAGATAAATGGTTAAAGATTTTTCCATGTCGCGAAAACAGCTATTCAATTGTTTTTTTTTTTCATTTTTTGCTTTCAAAACATAACTTCTAATCGTTCATTGGGATCGTAAGCTACGCTTTGAGAGCAAAAAACGAAAATTGTTAAAACAGAAAAAAATTGTTAAGTAATTACGTATTTTTTTTTTAATAGGCCGGTTATACAGGCACCGAAATTAATTAATAAACGCCATGTTAAATAAATGTTTAACGCAATCACGAAAAATATCTTCTATCACACATTTTAATTGCTTCTCCATCATCAGGTTTCAAGCGTTATGTATCCTAAGTTATTTTGTTTTATTTTTATATATTGCCAGCTTTTGTTATTTATGTGTTATACTTGTTATGTTGCCGCAAAATATTATGTCCGCCTACTGTTATTTACTACCAACTATATTGATGAAATTTAAAAAATAAACAACATATATTTTGTCGAAGCCAAGCGTTCTGTTGTCTGTTTTCTATTTCCCACTCCCGGTAATCCTCTACTAGTCAATACCACTGATCTAAAAATAAAGTTTATTTTTAGACAAGTAAATAACCCCGAATGGCGAATCGTCCCGCCTACGAAAAATGGCGAATCGTCCCGATGGCGAACAGTCCCGGTCGACAATGGCGAATCGTCCCGATGGCGAGCCGTCCCGTTCCCACTGCGACTCTTGACCTCAATTTTTTTTATACAACCTGATACATGTACGTGCCAACGTAAATAATTGGAAATGCAGAGAGAATGAAAAATTCGAAAAGAACCATGATGTGGACATGTGACGTCATGCACGTGCAATTACCTCATTTATTGCTCGAAATATAAAAGCTAGTGATTTCGGACCAAACATGACAATTTGAGTCCGAAATTTTATTTTAGGATTTGAACTTTGTTTTCCCCTCTCGTCTGGGGGTTATAAAGTATCAGGTTGTCACCAGTAATTGTATACAACATAATTATGCCTATATTATAATTACGTGGAAACAAAGGATCCTGAGTGTTGTTACGATACAGCATTGTACTCGACATTTTAACCACCAGCTTTTCTGACTGATCATAGTATGATCGGCAGGGGGAATGGGTCCGGTCGACGGACCCGCAGCCGGTCTAGTGGAAACCCTGCCTAGAGACATGTAGTGAAAAGAATTGAAATCCATTAACTTTTGTTTAAGTTATGGCATAAAGAAAGTTCGGACAGATGGATGGACTGACAGATAGACAGACAGAGCGAGCTCAGCACTATATCCCTCCATTGTGGGAGGGGATAAAAAGTAACAAAGTATGTGGTAGAACTACTAGAAGCCTAATTTGAAATTTAGAGAAACTAAGTTCAAAAAGCGTTGTGAAAAGGGTTAAATTAATGCCAATATTATTTGAAACCACTGAGTACAGCTTCAGTATACCTTGCCCGAAATGAAAAATAGGCCGATGAAATCGTCAGATGTGTACCCATATGCACAACTAGTAGAAAGATGTATGATGGAGGGCCACCACGGATGCCGACATTATGTACATCATACAAGGTATGGGTACATATAGAAACGGATTGGAGGAGTGTCTAATTTGATGGATAAAGGATTAATATCTCCAGATCAAATTATCAGATTTACATAAAAAAACTATGCAGCACAGCACATCAGTAACCTGAATAAATATATAAAGTAACATGACAATCGGATTGACATTTTTTGAGTTATCTCATGCCAAAGGGATTGGAGGAATTTTCAATTTGAAGGATAAAGGGTTAATATCTCCGGATCAAATTATCAGATTAACACCAAAAACTATACAGCTCAGCACATCAGTAACCTGAACACAATTATAAAGTAACTTGACAATCCAAGCAATATTTTTCAGGTTATCAAATGCCAAAGGGATTGGAGGAATTTTCAATTTGAAGGATAAAGGGTTAATATCTCAGGATTAAATTATCAGATTTACTCCAAAAACTATACAGCTTGGCACATCAGTAACCTGAACACAAATATAAAGTAACTTGACAATCCAAGCAATATTTTTCAAGTTATCGAATGCCAAAGGGATTGGAGGAATTTTCAATTTTAAGGATAAAGGGTTAATATCTCAGGATCAAATTAACAGATTTACACCAGAAACTATACAGCTCGGCACATCAGTAACCTGAACAAAAATATAAAGTAACTTGACAATTCAAGTAATATTTTTCAAGTTATCGAATGCCAAAGGGATTGGAGGAATTTTCAATTTGAAGGATAAAGGGTTAATATCTCCGGATCAAATCATCCGATTTACACCCAAAACTATACAGCTCGGGCACATCAGTAACCTGAACACAAATATAAAGTAATTAGACAATCCAAGCAATATTTTTCAAGTTATCAAATGCCAAAGGGATTGGAGGAATTTTCAATTTGAAGGATAAAGGGTTAATATCTCAGGATTAAATTATCCGATTTACACCAAAAACTATACAGCTCAGCACATCAGTAACCTGAACACAAATATAAAGTAACTTGACAATCCAAGCAATATTTTTCTAGTTATCGAATGCCAAAGGGATTGGAGAAATTTTCAATTTGAAGGATAAAGGGTTAATATCTCAGAATCAAAAATAACAGATTTACCAAAAACTATACAGCTCGGCACATCAGTCACCTGAACACAAATATAAAGTAACTTGACAATCCAAGCAATATTTTTCAAGTTATCGAATGCCAAAGGGATTGGAGGAATTTTCAATTTGAAGGATAAAGGGTTAATATCTTGGGATCAAATCATCAGATTTACACCAAAAACTATACAGCTCGGCAAATCAGTAACCTGAACACAAATATAAAGTAACTAGACAATCCAAGCAATATTTTTCAAGTTATCGAATGCCAAAGGGATTGGAGGAATTTTCAATTTGAAGGATAAAGGGTTAATATCTCAGGATCAAATTATCCGATTTACACCAAAAACTATACAGCTCGGCACATCAGTAACCTGAACACAAATATAAAGTAACTTGACAATCCAAGCAATATTTTTCAAGTTATTGAATGCCAAAGAAATGGATATGGATGCCGGACGGACAGACGGCCGGACAGATGGACAGACAGACGGATGGACAGATGAACGGACAAAGGATGGACGAACGACGGATGGTCACCCCGGACGCCGCCATTATGTGTACCATACATAGTATGGGTACACATAAAAAAGAAATGACGTTGTAACAGAGTGTTTGGAGAATGAAAGGTAGAAGCTTGAAAATCTGAAACTTTAAGCTGGGAATACTAAGTAAAACTGATTGGCAAAAAAGGGTTAAATATTTCCCAAAACTGATAAAAGAAATCAATGATGTAAATGGAATCATTAAGTTGTATTGACCATGCAAGAAGTAGAGTAAGAAAATATGTGGCGAAGTCTAATTTCAAACACAAAGAAAGTGAGTCTGAAAACATGTTTAAAAAGGGGTTAAAATCATGCCGATATTAATGAAAATCACTGTAGAAATGTTCAGTAGATAGTAGACATTGTCCCAAATAAGAAACAGTGACATTCCACTAAACTGTTTGAAGAATTAAAGGTGTACTTTTAATCCCCCCCCCCCCCAAAAAAAAATTAACCTGGAAGTTGTAAGTTAAATTCCCATACAAAAAAAGGGTTAAATATTTCCCAAAATAACATGAAACATAAAAAAAAACATAATGAGAATGATATAATCAATAGCAATATTAATTTAAAAGAAAAAAAACAAAACTTTAAGGTTGACTAAAAAACTTTAACCACAAACTTTAACCAAAACTCCAAATGTTAACAGACGGACAGATGAAAGTCATGACGAAAAAGGAAAAAAAAAAAAACACTTGAACTTTCAGTAAAAAACTTTAACCACAAACTTTAACCAAAACTCCAAATGTTAACAGACGAACAGATGAAAGTCATGACTAAACAGGAAAAAAAAAAACCCACTTGAACCTTCAGTAAACTTTAACCAAAACTCTAAATGGACAGACGGACAGACAGACGGACGAAAGTCATGACAAAAGCCCTCACTGCAAACAGTCGGACTAAAAATAAGAAATAAGAAATGTGATAATCGAGAATATGTTAATTTCTGTTCCCTGTATGCTATGTTTTCAAAAAGAATAATTTGAGGTTAGACTGTACTAAAGAATAGAGGCCTGGGTTAATGTGGCCCTCATGGTTAATGTATCTCAACCAAAGTTACCAAGTGACAGTAAAATCATTCCAAAACAGTCATCCTACCAAGTTACAAAGAATTTGAAATCCCTTCATAATATTACTTGTAGACTTTGCTAAAGGAATCTAGGTCACATGACAGTTCGGCAGTCACAGTTGACCGATCATGACCAAAATAGGAGAGTCTCATCGAGATATCATACTAAGTTATCCTACCAAGTTACAATGAAATCTCTTAATAAAAAAAACCTGCAGACAGTGCTAAAGGAATCGAAGTCATGTGACCAGTTAGCAGTAACGGCTGATCAACTGGGACCAAAATAGGACAGTCTCATCTAGACATCATACCGAGTTATCCTCCCAAGATACAATGAAATCGTTTCATAAATATAACCATAGACTGTGCTAAACAAATCTAGGTCACGTGCCTGTGCAGCCATCACGGTTGACCGATCATGGCCAAAATAGGACATTCTCATCTAGACATTATACTGAGTCATCCTACAATTTGCAATGAAATCCCTTCATAAATGCAAGCTGTAGATTATGCTAAAGGAATCAAGGAAACTTGCCCCTGTAGCCGTCAAAGTTGGTGGACCCCGGCCAAAATAGAACGTTCTCATCTTAACATTATACAGAGTCATCCTGCCAAGTTACAATAAAATCCCTTCACAAATACAACATGTAGACTATGCTAAAGGTTTTTGGGTTTCGGGCCTGCGCAGCCGTCAAGGTTGACCAATCGTGACCAAAAGGGGATGTTCTCATCTAGACCTTATACAGATTCAGCATACCAAGTTACAATGACATTCCTTCATAAATACGACCTGTAGACTGTGCTAAAGTTTTTTCTGATTTTCGGCTCACGCACTCATCACAGTTGACAGATCACGACCAAAAGGGGATGTTCTCTTCCACACATTATATGGAGTCATTCTACCAAGTTACAATGAAATCCCTTCATAAATACGACCTGTAGACTGGGCTAAACGTTTTTGGGTTCGGGTAGCTATCATGGTTGACCAATCGCGACCAAAAGGGGACGTTCACATCTAGACATGACCTCGAACATGCATATGAAATTTTGTGATGATCAGACAAGAACTACAGGGTGTAGCCTGTGCCAAAAAAACTGTCAACAGATTAACAGACTTCCGCAAGCATGAAGGCAATAGCTTATCCTGACCTTGTCGAGTTAAGCTAAAAATGATTCGAGTCAGCATTCACTTGTTATTGGATGGAAACCAAATTCAATATGGCCAACATTGTCATCCACAAGTTACCCCTAAAATTATGATTTGATCAAATAAGCGGTTCCTTAGTTATTTGATGGAAATCAAAAGTTAATGGCCGGATGCCAGACGACGGACGGACATATCATGGATGGACATGGTGAAAACATAATGCTCCCGAGATTTTCTCGGGGGCATAAAAATGGAAGTCATTGAGTCAGAGGCAAGGTAAACTATTTTGATTGAAGTTTACTGAGCATTTACAAATAAAGTTTATGGTTCAATAAAATTCAAAACAGATAGCAGGTGAGTGTATATTTGATATTCATTTCCCAGTACTATGCGAATGCCTCTTCGTGAATAATTATGTTTTATTGCAAAAATAATCATTTATATCATCATCGCTGAACAATATCTCACTGCAAAATCTACGCAAAATGTGACTTTTCACTCGTTTGTCAACTCCTTGGAGTGTTATGTAAAATACTGATCAACAATAGGCTTATGTACTACAATTTGCAACACTTCCTGTCATCACAGATGGCCCCAGATCCCCAAACAAATGTATTATATTCATGCACCAGCTGCAAACACACTGTACAGTCAGTTGTAAAATCATGTAATCATTAGCTGCTGAAAATCTGTCTGGTTAATTATGACTGGCCGAACACAATTTTTGTCGATTTAGAACAACATTTCATTAAATGTTGTGGTTCTCCAGAAAATACTTAGTCTTCAAATGATACGAAGGTCCTGAATATGTTTTGGATTAGATTATTTAGATATGTGTGGATTATTTTATTAGTTATATTCAGTTACTGGAACCCACTGTATTCTGCTCATGGACCAAATATTTATGGAGCTTGACAAGATCTGTTTTCATATAACATACGGAAAACAATTCTACACAAATATATTCAGTACAAATCACATTCTTTAACTCATTTGTGATGGAGGGCATGTGAATCATGCAGTGTACCCAATGTTTTTCTTTTTCAAACTGATTTACCGTGGGTGGATGAGCCTGTTGTATCAAGATGGAGATTTAATAAACGTAGTTGAGTGGTTGGTAGGGTCACCAACTCAATTTGTCAAGCTAACTCTTCCCATGTGTGACATACCCACATTTACTGCAGAACTAGCGGCTTATAGTCTAGCTGAGTCATGTTATAGCCTTAATTGTTGATAGTGGTGATATCAAATCTCCATCAAAAAAAAGAACCAAAGAACTTTAAACTTCTTTGGTCAAATTATTCTAGAATTATGAGGATATGCAAAAATTTGAATGGGTGTGTTCATCGGTTCCACTCAAGGTCGGTTGATGATACTGGCAGTGGAGTGGTAAGGACATCAACTTGATTTGCCAAACAAACTCTTCCCATCAACATCCCCTCTGTAAAACTCGAGAAATACAGTTCATTCAGAAAATGATATCAAACAAAACAATTTAGTTTTATCTGTGCATAACTTGTGGCAGTTTGCCCGGTTTTTACAAAGTCAGAAATGGCTACCAAAAGGTTAAAGGTTATTGGGGAACATAATTGATTTTGACCAGTTTCAACAGTGGTAGAAATATCATACACTATAAATACTAATAGATCAATACAATTGTAAACATTTTTGAAGAAAATGTCTCATTTATTAGCGCTTTTTTGAGTGAATAATGCACCAATTTATTAAAGAGATAGCGCTTTTTTGAGTGAATAATGCACCAATTTATTAAAGAGTTTCCTAATAACATTTGACCCTATGGCAGCTATTTTGGATTTCACTGAACTGCTTATAGCAAATGGAAGCATAGCATTTTGGAAAGTAAATGTATCTGAAAGATGTGTGTTTAGTGCAGGTTTTGTCCACACTTTTATTCATGGTTAATTGGGATTTTCATGTAATTGTAACAGTTATACGAGAAGAGACTTCATTTTGCCATTTTTGGTCATGTAATTGATATCTAATACAGACCGACTTCATTTCAAGATATGCTGATCTGTGAAATACAATTCTTTTAAATAGAATCAGTGACTGCATACAATAGTGCAGGAAATAAACAACTAAATTGGATTAAAATTTTATTTCTAAATAAAAATGTGTTCAAGTCAACATCAGACGAATAGAGGAAATTCAGTTATAGAAAAAAAGTCCAGCAATGTTGTGTTTCGCAGAAATGTGGATTCTCAACAAACTCCTACAAGCATATGCTTGGCCACAAAAATTGCACACACATTTCCTGTCTTTGTGGGATCCCTTGATATGGTCCTTCAAATTTTTTGAAGACGTAAATACTGATGCGCACTTCTCGCACTTGTATATGTCATCAGCATCTGCAATAGATCTGCCATCATCGCTGCACTGCTTTTTGTGAAGTAGCATCAAACTCCTGTGGCTGAACTTTGAATTACAGGAAGAACACTCATAGCAATCTTTTGGGTTGTGGCTGCTTTTGTGTCCACAGAGGAAATTCCATAATTGGTTGAAAAGTTTCCCACACATGTTGCATTCAAAATGATAAGGTCCATTGTGTGATCTCTGTGCAGTTTAGGTCCATATTTTGTTTTCAGTGCTTTTCCACATTTGTCACACATGTAATTATTAGGTTTAGTTGGTGTCAGCTTGTCCTGTTTGTCCTATGGGAGATGCGATCACTCATGTCTCCACAAGTTTGCCACATTGTGCGAAAAACGCAAGTTACACAAGGGTGTGTGTACTTGGACCCAAAATTCGTCCTTGACAGTCTCTTCCGGCCCAGTTGTTATGGATTCCATTCTGAAAGTAAATATAAATAAAACGCGAAAATATACAGTAAGCTATTCATTATGTCATAGTTATATAGAATTCGTCTGTTGGTCAACCAATAATGTGGACAGAGGTATCAAAAATCCCAAGTTTCTGTCCTGGTGTCCTAGCCAACTCCCAAGCATCATAATGTTTCAAGTTAACACAATATATGACTACCTATCACAACATGAATGTCCCCCCCCCCCCCCCAATCCGATCTGTGGAAGTGAAACTTCGCAGAGTTTGAGGAAATATCTCAAGAGTCCTTTATTTAAAATGAGGTTGAGTCAAGATTAAAATGTGAGGCATCAAAAATTTCATCCATAAGGCCTAAAATAAACATAAGCTTTTGAATGAATCATAATAATAACTTTACTGCAATGGTCTAAAGAATAAGACATAAGTATTATATGTGATGCATCCTATGTTAGTAAACATTCACATAAAAATTTATTCAAATCAGAGCTTTCATATAGAAGTTCTGAGCAAAAAACAGATTGCACAAAATTTTGTACAAAATGGCTGCTGGTGGCCATCTTGAATTTCGGACCGGGCCCCAAAACACTTGTTCTCGTCCCACCGTGATAAAAAAGATATCCAAGAAGTTTCGTAAAGATCGGTTCATAAATATGGCCTCTAGCCCAAGCCGTATTGGTATTTGCAGTTACAGTGCTGAAAGTAACACTAAATTGATCAAAATTAGTCTAATTGGCATAATTTATGCACAAGAAAAAAACCTGTATTATATGTGATGTATCCCATGGTACTAAACATTCACCCCAAAAATTATTCAAATCAGTGCTTTCATATGGAAGTTCTGTGCAAAAATCTGATTGCACCTAATTTTGTACAAAATGGTTGCTAGTGGCCATCTTGAATTTCAGACCGGACCCCAAAACACTCGTTCTCGTCCCACGGTGATAACAAAGGTACCCAATAAGTTTCGTAAAGATCAGTTCATAAATATGGCCTCTAGCCCAAGCCGTATTGGCATTTGCACTTACAGTGCTGAAGGTAACACTAAATAAATCAAAGTTTGTCTAATTTGCATAATTTACGCACGAGAAAAAAACCTGTATTATAATGATGTATCCCATGGTACTAAACATTCATACAAAATTATTCAAATCAGAGCTTTCATATGGAAGTTCTGTGCAAAAATCTGATTGCACCTAATTTTGTTAAAAATGGATGCCAGCGGCCATCTTGAATTTCGGACCGGACCCCAAAACACTCGGTCTCGTCCCACGGTGCTAACAAACGTACCCAAGAGGTTTCGTTAAGAGTTCATAAATACGGCCTCTAGCTGGAGCCGTGTTGATGGCATGACGGACAGATGACGGGCCATGACAATACCTCAAATTTGGCTTCGCCAAAGTTGAGCTAAAAAAGGGAAAATTACATCAGTATGTGTTATTGAAAGCTGGGAGTCATCCAGCCTGTAAGGAAGAGTGGATGCTGAGCCTTGGCCATCTGGTCTGCCTTCGGGGTACAGATGACAGGGTGATCGTAGGAGAAACCCCCACCCCTGCCACAAAAGAACCACACTCACTGACATACACTGAAAAGCGCTTAAAGGGCTGTTATATCTTTATTCATATGTTTATTTAAAATGTACACTGGTCCCAGCCAGGCAAGCTTGTTTCAAACCTTGCTTGGTGTACGAGTTTCATGCGTGGCTAGGCAATCCTCACTGACTTCATGAACTTTGATTCTACTGCATAATTTTAATTTTCTGTGACTTCTATTTTTCTATTAAGGATTCGGTGCTCATTTTGCTCTACCACTAATTTACTATCTTTGAGTCTGTTAAGAGTTTTCTTTTTTAGGACCAAAACATTTGTCAGCATGCCCTGGTCGTCTCAAACTGCGATAGTTCAACATATCAACGTTCAATCTCCTGTTTTTGTTACCGTAAGCCATTGTTACTTTGAACATTTTGGTGACTTCCACTGTAACTAATATTCACACGTGCTCGTGTCAAGAAACAACAATGGGGACGTTTTGACCAACTATTGGGGACGTTTTTACCAACTGCTGGGGATGTTTTGACTAATTTTTTGGGATGTTTTGACCAAAACATTTGGGGATGTTTTGACTAGGATTCATTTGGCCACAAGTTGTTCTCATGAAATATTATTTGCTTATCAGTTCTGGTATGAATACGCCATTATACGGTAGCAGACTTCCAGGAACCAGTGATGCCTGCTGTCAACTCTATGAGTTGATTACATGTGTGTTTCGTGTTCTATACATCTCTACCTTTATTTTGATGTATAATTTGTGTATATTTAATTTGAATTTAAGAAATATCAGAGGTGGGAATTTCAAAATAGACAAAATTCCATTACTTATAGGCCTATAGCACCTTAAAACCATTTAAAAAATTAAAATAAAATCATCGTCGTTTAGTCTCTCATACCCGGGGCATTTCTCCTCAATTTTGGGGGCGAAACGACCCGGGGCGAACGGGAATTGGGGCGTAACGACCCGACACCGTGATACTGGACGAGGGCGTTGACTCACTTCTAGTTCTGGTTTGCGAAACGAAAGCTCGAAAAGCACAAACTTGGAATGAATTATTCTCCCTAAACAACAAGTGTAATTTAGAGAGGGTGTGGGGGCTATGGGGGTGGTTCTGTGCGGTCCTGGTATTTAGGAGAACTTCGCCAGGGCTATTGATGGTGGTGTGTGGGGGGGGGGGGGGGGGTCTGTGTGGTCCTGATCGTGACATTGAGAGCCGACTACGGTTTCAAAAATATGATTTCACCTCAACTGGGATTGGGCTTGTGTTAATTGACTGATTCGTTTTCAAATATCTTGGCCAGCGTCGAGTTTTCACATCTTTGTGAACAACCAGCTTCGTTTTGCTCGCACGAATTTTATGAAAACCCACAGCGAAATTTTCTGAAACGAGTGATGACCGGTGTGCCTTTATACCGCAGGTCCCCGATTTTACCGCAGGCTACCGCAGGTCCCTCAAAATTACCGCAGGTCCCTTGTTTTTCTGAGTATTATCTTTGTTTTAACTAACAGTTCGCGGCAACTGTCGTCTCGTTGATATTTGGGGGTATTTTACACCAAAAATCAATAATAACGGAGCGTATTTTTCTATTTACGCTATATAAACAACATAAACTTATCACACTCTTCTTGTTTAAACAACCGCAGCCCCGCAAAATTACCGCAGGTCCCTTGTTTTGCGGGGTATTATCTTTGTTTTAACTAACATTTTGAGGCAAATGTGGTCTCGATGATATTTGGGGGTACTTTACAGAAACTATTGTATTACCATGAATGATGAATGAAAGGTCTTAAAAATACCCCTCCGGCGCAGACCGGTCTCATCCCAGAGTCCCCGCGAAACAAAATATTTATCAGTATTAACCTGCAGTAAATGACGGAGAGAGTGAAGATGAGGGGAAAAACTAAAAGGGACCTGCGGTAGCTTTTATTTTACCGCAGGTCCGTTGTTTTGTGAAGGTAACAGCAAAACAAGCGACCTGCGGTATATTAAAAATATGTTAAGATAACCAGTTTTGATCATCAACAGTTTCATTATAATTTTTTTACATGGTAATGCATCCCAATTCCAATAGCTTCTGATAGTTTTGTTCTGCCGCAGGTTCCTTGTTTCATGAATTTTTCACCCTAATAGTGAGGCTTGGAGTGGGATGACCAGGGGACTTATGTTAGATCACGATAGTTCTAACATGCCGCAGGGAAATACTTAAAAAAGGACCCGCGGTAGCTTGTAATAGTAACGTTTTTAATATACCGCAGGTCCCTCGATTTGTGGGAGTAACAGCAAAACGAGGGACCTGCGGTATATTAAAAATAAATATGCGAAGGATTTAGTGACATGTGGTAAGGATACCCCCACGGCGCAGACCGGTCTCATCCCTGAATCCCCGCGAAACAAAACATTTATCAGTATTAACCTGCAGTAAATGACGGAGATCTATAGTGAAGATGAGGGGAAAAACTGAAAGGGACCTGCGGTAGCCCTCTCTCAACCCCCCCCCCCCCCCCATAAAACTCTGGTACATTGCCAGAGTTTTTTTTTTGGGGGGGGGGGGGGGGGCAGGGAAATAATTCATATGGACCTGCGCTAGCTTGTGATAAAGTTTTAATATACCGCAGGTCCCTCGACTTGTGGAAGAAACAGCCATCTTGTTTTGCGAAAGAAGGGACTTGTGGTAGGTTATGGTAGATTTTGGGACATGTGGTCATGCTCGACAGCCTGCCTTTTATGCCCAATAAATGCAATAAATTACCAAAAAGCCGCAACCAAGAAATACGATATTGTAGTGTTAAAAAGTTGCAACGCTGAAATATTTTGAATCATGTTCCCGAGTGTGGCGGGGGCCACATGGGGTGGGATGCCATCATGGGTAATTTTCCTGACACATGGCAAGCTCTGAAAGCCTGATGAATTGCATATCGGAATGTTATGTACAATAGAAGGCAGTTTTTATATTAGTTATAGTTTTATTGGTCTGCACACGTTGTTTTGACACGAAGAGCGTGATAAGTTTATGTTGTTTATATAGCGTAAATGGAAAAATATGCTCAGTTATTATTGATTTTTGGTGTAAAATACCCCCAAATATCAACGAGACGACAGTTGCCTCGAACTATTAGTTAAAACAAAGATAATACCCCGCAAAACAAGGGACCTGAACGGTCATACAACAATGATACCGCAATTAATAATGGTAAGAAACCCCTATCTAAGTAGAACCATGGCCGATCGGCCTCGCTGATTCTTCTTCGCAAAACTGAGCTGGCTGTTTCAAAGAACATGTTTAGCCCAGGCACACGACAGAGACAGCCAAAGTCCCATATTTGCTATTAAAAACATAAAAAAACTGGATAAAAGGACAAAAGGTGCTAGTGGGACTAGATGGATTGCAAGTGTCACATGGTGTGCTGGGAGAGTGCCCATGCAACATGGCCTTTCCAGAACTCGTCCAATGTTTTTGCTGAGGTTAGGTCTGGTGGCAATCTGTTCTAAATTCTCACAGTTCTTCGGAAGAATGAATGCTAGTAATTAGATTCCAACTAAAGAATGAACATAAACGAACACAAACGAGCGTGAGCGATTCGGGCTGAATCCTGGACTTTTCGACGAAAGTACATTTCGCCGGAAAAGGCAGTTCACCGGAACATCAAATTTTAAAAAAAGACACTTCGCCGAAGTTTTTTTTAAGTAACAAAATGTAACTTTATCTTATTTACTTATTTATTGGTGTTTAAGGTCACATATTTTTGCACAAAATGATGGATATGAGCGTGGCAGTTTTACGGGTAGAGGAAGCTTGAGTACCCGGAGAGAACGCGATCGGAAAGATTCGAACCTGGGAAGATTCGACCATGGATTTTTCGGAAGATTTGGCCGGGAAGATTCGGCTGGGAAGTTTCGGCCAGTGTGATCAGTGATCGGCTGCTAATTATATAGTCTATTCATGTTCTGTCTGGGGGTATGTACTCTGCAAAATCTCTCAGTACCAAGGCGCCAAGGGGCGAATAAGCCGTATACCGTTCTAGCATATACGACTCAAAGTTGGTCCATGGTGAATCTAATTCCTTGTCACTTGTAATTTATTTCCTTTAATATTTGGCATACAATGTTTCATATTCACGATAAATGATGAATGAAAAGTTTCGGCGCGCCAAAGGCGCACAGGGATAATGTGGGATTTTGAAATCCGAAGAATGAAACGTTTTGAACAGCGCGCCGAAGGCACACAGAGACGATGTGGGATTTGAAATCCCTTGCGACGCAAATAACTTTATTTGCTTATTCATCTTCGGGTTATGTGACGCTCGGTAGGCCTATATCATACTGGTGTCATAGAGTGAGAGGGGGCAATAATAGTTAATGTAGTAAAGAAACAATCGATCTCGGCGGTAACTTTCAAGAGTCAGTCAACAACACAATGAAGATATAAAATTTTGATCAAAAATCATTAAAATATATTCAAATATTAACTTATCTAAATAGTTGAATAAAATATAAATTTCAAAAAATTAAACTCAAAGTGAGAAGATTCGGCCCACCACCAGGATCGGATCTTCCCGGCCGAATCTTTACAGGGCCGAATCTTCCCCGACCCGAGAGAACCACAGAGCATCGACAAGCAACTGTCAGCTCCTCCACATTCTAACTCTGTTAAAGCTCCGATCAAGCAGGGTTGCAGCGGTTGAAGATACGTGCTCCACCCACGTGCAGTAGGCCTTAGTACTCGACGTCATCGTGCCCCCATGTAGGCAAACGGGATTAAGTACCTCGCCCAAGGGCACCACGCGGGTTGTCCCGGACGGGGATAGAAAAATTCGATATAAAATAGACTTGTGGGTTCGTTGTGTTATTGTTTGTTTCAAATGGATGCAGTCAACAAACGATCAATTATTAACAATACACTAATGTAGGTGACAACACTGTAGTCCTATTCTTACAAGTACCAACAAGACAAAGGATAAATAACACCTTCGCGAAAACGGATGAACTTCCGCAAACTTTCGCAAAGTTGCTTACTGCAATTCAGGAACTTACTGCAATTCAGGAATTACTGCAAACAGACCGACCGCCAGACCTCGCTGGCTCGGATATTATGTCATTATGCCCGATAACCGCGACAAATCGGGGGTGGTCTGTAGGTAACAAATGTTAGAAACGGCATAACATCATTTAATTTTATTTCTTTTATTTAAAAGACAAGGTGTAATAAACATTAAATACAAGTTGAACATATACATTCCATACATAACACAAATCATTCACAAATGCACCCAAAACATTGGGAAAAAAACACAAAGTGATAATTAATATTAATCAATAGTGAATTTATTACAATATTTTACAAATAAATGGCGAATAACTTGAAATTACAGTAATATAATTTAGTTAAACCAGCATGGTCCATATAATTTAGAACATTCCTTTACTGAAAAGTTTATTGACATAAATTTCATTTTCATTATACTTTGAATTTCATCAACCGAACAGTCGACTCTCTCGTCTTTTTCTTTGATTTCTTTTTTGAGTTTTTCTTCACTTATTACCTTTATCCTAGATGGAATGTCACAAGATTCTGAATACATGGATTAATCAGAAGATAAAAAGACAGGTTTCCCTTTTGCTCTTTTGTTCAGACGATTAAGCCATCCTTCAGCATCCATGGTCGTCCTTATGCATCGACCAATTATAGAGACCATGAAGGGATGCCCCACACCTGGCTTTTCATCTAAGTCTCACCCACGTACTTCATAAATGGTTCAGGTGATGCTGCTGGTACCTTTTCGTTTAGTTGTTCAAATGCTGGAAAAAATATCTTCTGCTGGTTAATATGGTAGGGCGAAGTCTGGCATCCGACTGAGTGGGTTTTATGACGCCTTTGCCTTGTGTCGTTTCAGCTCGAGACCTTTCAGCCTTTGTCTATTTTTTTAGGCTTTTCCAAACTTCGTTTGGGAAAGACTATTGTTAGGCCTAAATTTCAAAAAAAATTTCCTTGTTATTTTTTTTAATTTTTTTTTTCTTCCCCCCTAATTTTGTATGTGGCATAGCTCGAAAACTAGCTGAACGATTTCAACTAAATACCAAATTTGGCACACTTGTGTAGCACCATGGGAACTCGCAAAATCCCATTTGCCCTGTCTGTGAAATAGCGTATTTCCAAAATATTCTGCCAAAACCTTCAAAATTTAAACATTTTTCGAATGTCTCAAAATTGTTTACAGTTTTTTAGCTCAAATGTTCCACACACTTAGAGCATGATATGATACTCCACAATCACCACTCAAATCTTTCAACATTAACCCCCATTGGCCAAAAATGACATGAATATAGCATTTTTCTTCAAAATTGACCAACTTCAAGGGCAAATTTCTCTAATTGCAAGGTTGCTGTAACAATTATTTTGATATAGATAGATGAAACAATGATTGCAGAAGAAAGTTATTGTTTACTTTTTAATCTCAGATTCAACCCTCAAGCACAATGAGGGCGAGAATAAGAGTACCGTTTGAAAATGTCAAAAATAGCCAACTTTGGTTGCCTTTTCTATCATTTTGGAAAGGGTTAATTTCAAAAACTTTTCATGTTCGTATTCACAATTGATTACCGAACATATTTGCTGTTGTAAGTTTCGTTAAAAAGTTTAACCCTATCCCATTCTGGTTGCATAAAAGTAGGTACCGACCAAAAAACTCCATTTTTTCAGAATGTGGTAAGTTCAGGTGACGATTTACTCCATGTTCAATTGATTGAGCACTGAATGTTTTCAATAGCTGTATGCAGCAGTCAAAGTATGACAAATGTTATTTTATATGTTATTATTAAAAGTTTAACCCCTGGCAGATTTGAGACTTCCCATAAGGGTACTGTCGGAATAATTATTATGTTTGCCAACTTTTACATGCAATTTCTCAGCACTGAAGCCATTTTTTCTCAAAACGTTTCCCATGAAACAATTTCGCTGTTATATGTTTTATTCAAAGTTTTAACACTCACTCACTTGTCGGGCCTTGAATTGGAGTACCTTCATCTTGTACATGTTCATTCAAATACCAAGATTCAATATTCCTCCATGTCTCTTATCAGACACTCAGTCTGTGATTGATGTCCACATATTTAAACCATAAAATGGCATACCAAAATCACCACATAAATATTTCAAAATTAAGCCTCATTGGCCAAAAATGAAATGAATATAGCCTTTTTTCTTCAAAATTCACTAACTTCAAGGGTAAATTTGTCTAATTCCAGGGCTGTTGTAACAATTACTTTTGTATGGATAGATGCAACAGTGATTGCAGAAGAAAGTTACCGTCTACTTTTAACCTCAGATTTAACCCTCAAGCACAATGAGAGTGGGAATAACAGTACCATTTGAAAATGCCAAAATTAACCAACTTTGGTTGCTTTTTTTCTATCATTTAGGAAAAGGTTAATTTTGAACACTTTGCTTTGTTGTATGTAGAGATGCTTAATGAACAAATCCACTGTTGTATGTTATGTTCTGTGGCTTAACCCAATCAATGCTTTAGGCACTTAAAGAATAGTACTGTCCAAAAAATTTGATTTTTAGTGAATTTTGCAAATGTTTGTACTCATGTGCTCTAACTGCAAGGTTGTTATAGCAATTATTTTGGTATGGATAGGTGCAACAATGATTGCAGAAGAAAGTTACTGTTTATTTGTTTTGCTATATGCTGTCTGCCTTTTGACATTAAAAAGTTCGGAAAGCCCGTAATTTGTCCAACAAATTACAATTCTCTAGTTTTTTTTCCGCCGTCAATTTTGCCTGTTGCACTGCTCAAAAACAAGCTGTACGATTTTAACCAAATTTGGCATACTTATATGATGCCATAAAATCTAGTGAAATGAGGTATCGGGATGTCAGTGAAAACGTTTATTTTCAAAATATTCTGCCAAAACCGACAAAATTTCACCATTTTTCAAAAGTCGTTAAATTGTTTACAGATATTTAGCTTAAATTCCCCACACATTTAGAGCATAACATGATACACCAAAATCACCACAAAAATATTTCAAAATTAACCCCCATTGGCCAAAAATGACACGAATATAGCTTTTTTCTTCAAAATTTACCAACTTTAAGGGCAAATGTCACTAATTTGAAGGTTGTTGTAACAATTGTTTTGGTATGGATACATGCAAAATGATTGCGGAAGAAAGTTGTTGTTTACGCTTTAATCTCAGATTTAACCCTGTAACACAACGAGGGAGAGAATAAGTGTACCGTTTGAAAATGCCAAAAGTAGCTAACTTTGGTTGATTTTTATATCATTTTGGAAAGAGTAAATTCCAAACACTTTGCATGTCGTATTCACAATTGACTACCGAACATAGTTGCTGTTTTAAGTTTGGTTGTAATGTTGAACCCTATGCCCATTCTGGTTGCATAAAAGTAGGTCCTGTCCAAAAAGGTATAATTTTTTCAAAATTTTATAATTTCAAGGGACAATTTACTCCATTTCTATTTGATTGAGCGCTGATGTTTTCTATGGCTGCATGCAGCAGTCCAGGTATGACAACTTTTGTTTTTTCTGTTATTATTAAAAGTTTAACCCTTGACACATTTGAGACTTCCTATAAGGGTACCGTTGGAATAATTGTTATTTTTGCCAACTTTTACGTGCGATTTATCAGCACGGGAGCCGTATTTTCTCAAAACACCTCCCATGAGAAGACAGGACATTATTTCTAGAATAATTTTGCTGTTATATGTTTTATTCAAAATTTTAACCCTCACCCAGTTGTCGGGCCTTGATTGAATTGGAGTACCCTCAAACTGTAATGTTAATTCAAATACCAAGATTCAAGATTCCTCCTCACAGACACCTTGGCCCGTATGCCCAAGATTCATTTGTACTTATTTTGTTCCAAAGCAAAACGGACATGGCTCGTTTTGCTTTCCATGAAAATATTCAGTAATTATTGAAGAGCAAATTTTGTGTTAAATGTTTTGATGTCCTGCTTTATCTCAAATATCTGTTTTGGCTGCATAAAACCTAGTAGCATCACAAAAGACTTTGCTTCAACTATTCTTTTTTATTTTCAAAACTGATCGATAGTTTTGTGTACAATACAGTTTGCCTTTTTACATTAAAAAGTTGGGAAAGCCCGTAATTCGTCCAACAAATTACAATTCTCTAGTTTTTCTCTACCTTTTAATATCAAAGCCTGTATCAAGTCTTCTTCTTCAAATTTTGTAAATATCATTTCCAACAAAACCATATCTTAAGGGCTCTGGCCGAGTTTTCGGGTCACGTTATTGACGTCGACGTCAACAGAAACTAAATGTCGACCGATTTTAAAGTTTTTTTTTATTTATCCCAATTTTTTAACGTTTTTATGTCACATCATATATTTCAGAAATTTCGATAAAAAACCTTAAATAACACACCATTTCTCACCTATTTACACGGGGCACAGTTTTAAAACTGCCTACAAATGTTTCTGCCCATTTTCAGATGTGCGGCATTATCTTTATTATTGCAAACTGATGCACCAAATGCCAGCGATGACAATAATTTTCCCTTTTTTTCTATACCTTTTATTTTCAACCACATTTTACGCCTTAGCACTTCGAAGTTTTGAGAATATAATCTCCACAATTTACCATATATAATATTCTAAAAATGTCGTGTCATCCCTGGAAATTCTCAACCATTATGGTCCAACTCTTGGAGGGTCAAAGGGGATAAAAATTAAAATGGATCGAATTTTTTTGTTGCAATTTTAGTATGTTGTAGAGCTCAAAAAATTAGAATATAGCTGGGGGGGGGTTTTCTCGTTTTTCCATTTAGCGTTATTTTAACGTTTTTACTTCACTTTGCAGTTTAGCCCATTTTTTGCATTCTTAACTAAAAACCCTACGCTCGGAATTCCAATTGTGCCCTATTTAGATGGAATACAGTTTTCAAACTTCCCATAAATATGTCTGATTATTTGCAGATGTGCAGCATTATTTTGTCATTCCTAAGTGAGAGACTCGATGCCAGCAATGCCAATTTCACGTGTTTTTTTTCTATACCGTATCTGTTATTTTCAACCTATTTTAAGCCCTTGCCTTTCAAAATTTTGGGAATATAATCTCCACAAAAAACATATTTAAAAATGTCGCCCCAGGAAATTCTCATCCGTTATGGTCGAATTCAAGGTTGACGTCATAGAGAGTCAGAGGGTCAAAAATTAAAATGCGTCGGATTTTTGTTAATTTAGTTTGTAGTAGAACTAAAAAATTAGGAGATAGCTGGTTTTCAGGAGGGTCTGTTTTGTTTTGTTTCTTCGATTTAACGTCATTTTGGTGTGTTTATGTCACTGAAGTTTAGCCTATTTTCTCTATTATTATTTGTTAACCCTTTACCTAACGTAACGGCCAAAAACGGCCAGCGCGATTCTCAAAAATCGCCAATGATTTTTTATGATTTTTTCATTTTTTGTCTCAAAAACATAGGTTATGACCCCTCGTTGGAACGAGTTCGTCGAGCTCGTTCCAACGAGGGGTCATAACCTATGTTTTTGAGACAAAAAATGAAAAAAATTAGTTCTTGAAGAATTTTTTTTGCAAGTGTCGTCTGCTTTTCATGTTAGGTAAAGGGTAAATTAAAAATCATACCTCCTTGAGTCCAATTGCACTCAATTAATATAGGATATTCTTATGAAACTTACCACACCTATATGTGATCATATTGGTTAACCCTTATTTTATATTTCAATTTGCCACACACGGTGCCAGCGATGCCAGTTTTACGTTTTTTCTTTACCTTTTAGTTTCAGCCTCATTTTTTAGCCTCAGACTTTCGAATTTTCGGGAATGTCATCTCAGTAAAAACATATCTAAACATCTGATGCCGTGCTTCGAAATTTCAGCCTGTCATACGCGAACGCTGAGGCAAAGCCATAGAAGGTCATATGGTCACAACTTTAAATGCGTTGGATTTTTGTGAAATTTCAATATGTTGTGGTGCTAAAAAAATTAAGAGATACCTGTTCTTTTCTTTTTCGATTTGCTGTCATTTTGACGTTTTTACGTCCCTTCACAGTTCAGCCATTTTTTTTTTACATTTTTCAGTAAAACGAGCGATGGGGTACGCTTTATTGAGCGGTTTAGTATGTAAAGGGAAACAGACACATTCCCCTCATTGTTTTGCGCTTCAGAGTTGGCCGTGCTTCGAGGGACGACTTCTGGAAATTCGCTTTGCGATTTCAAAACCATCGAGTGTTTTATCACACTTGTTATAACTTTTCCATTAGAAATCACAGAATGTGTTAGATAAAATCACCTTTTCCTATACGTGAATAGATATCCTATTTTGTGAAAACAAACAATGAATTCACTTCAAATCTTAGACATGTGGAAACACGAATCATCGAGAATTTATTTATTTAGGTTTAACGACACATTAACAGCAAAGGTCATGTCGTGTCGGTGACCGTTTTACGGGTGGAGGAAGCCGGAGTAGCGGAGAGAACCACCGAGCAACGACTAGCAACTGCCAGCCTCCAAACATCGTAACTCTGCACTGCAGCACAGGCAGGGTTACACTGATTGAAGACATGTGCACCATCGACGTGCAGCACGCCTTAGTACACGGCGTCATCGAGCCCCATGTGGACAATCCGGGTGAAGAGCCTTGCCTAAGGACACAACGCGGGAGTCCGAATCGATCGATTAGACGGTCACCCATCCAAGGACTAATCGGGCTCGACGTTGCAAGCTTAACTTCGGTGGTCTGACAAGAACCCGTTACCACAACGCCACCGCGCCCGCAATCATCGAGAAACATTGCTACTATATCGTAGTAGTTTTTCTTTTTAAATGATCACATGCATATTTTAACAGATGGAGTGGTGGTGTTTTGTTTTGAAAACAGACAAATGAACTCTGCTTTTGAGTTGAGGAGGAACTATTTTCCCAGTCTCCTCTTCTTTCTATCCGCGATTCTGAATGGGCGGATATACTACAATCTGTGATAGGCACTGTCGCCAGATGAAGCATTGGGGGTCGCATCTCTTCAGGTGTTCTGCAGCACTGTACCCATCTGGCCAAAGACCTGCAATTGATTTTATTTTCTACTTATCATACTATCGTATTTTTGGTTTCCACAAACATCTTACTTCGTTGTCCCGTATACATGACTGTCTGCACAAATAGTTTGGCATCTGTCAAAGTGTCAAAGGATTTTGCTGATGAGCCGAGATAGAACAGTAGATGTTTTTGTTTGTTTTTTTTTTGGGGGGGGGGGGGGGGGGGATATCATTTTCTTGAAGGCTTAACGTTCCCAACTCGACATGGAAACGATGTTGTGTCGCAGCCGGCTATACTGTAATATGGTGGGGAATATTGCGCCTCATCCCCGTATATGTCATGAATCTTAGATATATCTGCATACCGGCAAGTGTCAACCTTCATATCCCACCTACAGGTAGGATGGTTTTAATCGGCGGAAAGCACAGACCATGAGGATGAAGACGCCGGTGTCTGCTGCTCGAACAACAATATTTCCATCCTTTTGAGATGCACAAATACCTGCCTCGCATCTGCCTCTTGATGGTTGCAATCAGCTATCTTCGCAATCTCATCATGTGTAATTGTCCAAGCTTCCTCTTCTTTCGTAACAAATACCGGGAGGGGTAGATAGTTTCGGATGTCGCTGGAAATGAACCCAAACACAAATGAAATGAGTTCAGTTTTGTTCTCTCCAATATGGAGGAAACATTCCAATTTTCGATCCTTCAACATCTTTTGAAAGATTGCTGTTAATATGAACCCGGTGACCAGCCTCTCTCCGCGTTTTTAAGTCAACTGTTTTTATGTGTCGGTTTTGTACGAGTCAAAACTGATTGACAATGATTTGGGTTGATGACTCTTCAGATAATCCTGTTAGCTTCAGCTAGTGTACTGACCCATCGGGCATTGGCGTCGCCAATGCAGCAGCTCCTTGGCGATGCTTTCGAACCCTGTCTCAAATCTCGATCAGGTGTGGCTAAGCAAGTGGAATGGATGTTAGCCCCTGGGGTAAATGTGTACTTCCAATTGAGACATGCCCTTCCCAACAAGCGACCGACAGGAATGTCTACCTGTCTTCTTTCGGGATATTAAATGCTTTCGGGTCCTTCCTCTTCTTCTCCAGTCCCGTTTTTATATTTGAACTCTTTTCTTTTTTTTATTTCTGTCGAAAGTACTTTCTATGTCGTCATCTGAGGTTTTAAGTCTATTGTGAATATACTCCACTAGTTGTTTCTCACCCACAGGTTTTGACTCCAACAGACCTGCTACAATTCCAGCATCTATTTCCACATCCATTGTCCGATTGCATGCAGGACCAACCTTGAAGGGATCAATGTTGGAAATCAACTCGTGAACCAAACTTGCCATTGACACACCATGACGATTCTTTGACTTAGCGGAGGATTCTTTGTGAGCTTGTGTTGTTAATACATTCAGATTGTGTTTAACTGTCGAGCGAATCCTCGCCATTAGAAGGCTAGTTTTGTCGTATGTATAAACTGCTGCTTCACTGGTGCTGTATCCACCCTGTCGGTTCTCCTCTTACTTTCACCTCCTGGTTAATTGTTGTTTCTGTAATCAAGTCAGGTTGCATAGCCAAGAACGGTTCGCCAGATCTCGAGCCTCCAATGCCATCCTCTGCCAAGTCTTGCTAAGCTGGATGGTCTTTCATTTGCACCAGGCGTATTTGTTGGAATGTCAAATATCGAGAATAATTGGTATGTTTGCAAAACACATGAGCAAATGGCTCTTTCAACTGCCATAATTATGTGTCTCTATGTAGTTTTTTTTCTAACTGCACTAATCATCACCATGAACGTAGTCACATCCCGCAGGTAACAAATGACCATTTCCTATTCCACTAACTGTGGTCACCAGATCATACTTTATTGAAATCCTGTGATTTTAACACGGGAACAAGTGTCTCTGGTCCAGGTTGTTTCCTTAGATCAGCCAATAACATTACAAGATCTTGGCTGCATAATATCTTTACCCAGTAGTCTCACAGGGGCTTCGAAAGTTTGTTTGTGTAGACGCATTGCCCTGAAATAATGGCGATCTTCTACACTGTAAAAAATTACCGTATTTTTTTACGTTCATATGACCGGCAGCTAGTTTCCAGGCATATGACCGTAAGCATTACCACTAACCGTAAAAATCTTTAAACTGTCATTTGCCGTATATATATTCCCGTATTTTGTTTTCACGGTTTGTCGTTCTTTGTACGGTCATATACGCCTGGAAACTAGCAGCCGGTCATATAACCGTAACAAATTTCAACCATCATTTGCTTTATTTTCTCGTAAAAATTACCATCAAAATAACTACGGTCAAAATGACCGGAGGCAGAGTTCCAGCCATATGGCCCTTAATCAACTGAAAAACATAATTTAATTCCATCCATCAATAACCGCATTTTACCTTGAACCAAAAACAGCAACGCAAATCCCTGGGCATGTCGGCCTAAGCGGAGATCCGTGGCCAGAAGCCACAAGACCCATCGAATATCGGTGACGCAGTACGAACAGTCTGCCATTCTGCATGGTTACCGAAACAATCATACGCATAAAAAATTGACGTTATTTGATTTTCATGTCGAAGATTGTGTGACGAACGTGGATCTTTTTTCAGTCACCGCCAACGTAAGACGTTTGTCATATCTCACTGCAAAGATTTTACCTGTAGGTCAATTATATATTTCTTTCAACAAAACAACTATAAGTTAAATTTTAGGTAATTCATCTACAAAATAAAATGTGTAGCTTGTTATGGTTTTTAGAGGAAAACTATTTTAGGACTTTTTGTAGTGGTTTTAAATCAGACAGATCATGCGTTTTTGTGCTATTCTCACCACTTCGGTGTTGAGAGTGGCGCATATAATGCCTGATCTGACTGGACTTAAGGGCCAATATAAGTAATGAAATTTTGTTTATTTTGAAAATTCTCACCTCTGATATTCCTTCAATTCAAATTAAATATACACAAAATGTACATCAAAATGAAGGATGGGATGTATAGAACACGAAACACATACGTAATCAACTCATTGAGTCGACTGTAGGCACCACTGGTTCCTGGAAGTCTGCTGCCGTATTCGCACCAGAACTGATAATTTAATAATATTTCACGAAAACAACTTGTGGCCAAATGTGCTTTATATATTCAAGAACAAAGCTAGGGAATAAAATTTCTTCAAAACACAGCGACGGAGCCGCATTGGGGGAAAATTCCAAAGCCTTTGCTTTTGTTTACGTATGAGTCTACTTTCGATTTCCGGTCGGCGTCATCGGACAGAAAAAGCATGTAAAAACAACGCCGTCAAAAATCAAATAATGAAAAAGATCGCCTTCATACAGTATACTGTTATTAGATAGAGATTGCACAGTTGCCATATTCAGTGCAAGGTATCATGATACCTGTTGAAATTTCTTAGAATTACGATTTTGTTTTTGGATGGAAATTCGTGGTAACGAGTGATTTGCGCATGTCTGTCGAGCATGGAAACCATCTTCAATAAAAAATGCAGACAGTGTTGTCCTTTTCCAAAATGCAGTCCTACCGCTGTATTCGAAAGTGTTTTGAATGCCTAGCTTTGTTCTTGGATATATGAAGCACTTTTGGCCACAAGTTGTTCTGATGAAATATTATTTTATTATCAGTTCTGGTGCGAATACGGTAGCAGACTTCCAGGAACCAGTGGTGCCTGCAGTCGACTCTATGAGTTGATTACATATGTGTTTCGTGTTCTATACATCCCAACCTTCATTTTGATGCATAATTTGTGTATATTTAATCTAAATTTAAGGAATATGAGAGGTGAGAATTTCAAAATAAACAAAATTCCATTACTTATATAGGCCCTTAATAGGTTTGACGTTGTTCCATTTGGTGTGTTCAGTATCGCACAGAACAGTCTTAAATCGTACGTAACAATTGTGACTGAGTAAAGGCTGTGGGACGACGGAAAGCACTAAGCACAATAAAATGGCTTTTAGCTAGTTTAATGTGTTGGGTTTCGGGATAAAATTAAATTATTTGCTTCTTCATGATTAAGATTTCATATAGACAATATAAATTTAAGGGAAAAGTTGGAGATAAATTGTTTAAAGCAGGATGTTGCATTAAAACGAGTTGAAATATAATAGGAGTTGTCCATTTCTTTATACAATTTGAGTTTATTTTGTTTTTCTTTTTTTTGTTTCCAAATTTATTTTGTTTTGTTAATAATTATATTAAGTTCAGAATAAAATACAAAACAAAAAGTGGAGTTGAGATTTATAAATTTAATTGATGTGGGGTTCTAAAACGAGCCAGTTTTGTCAATAGAACCGCTACAACTGCAATGAACATGATTCACTTGGCCACAAACTTATAAATTGATAGTAATACGTTGTTGTTCGTCTTCAAAAGCATCGGGCGTCCTTCTTGGAAATGGCGACTTCCAAAGTGGCATATGGCAAGGCCGATCCCATAATTCACCATTTTTACCACCGTGCGACGTACTTGGACAGCGTGACGGGAGAAATACGTTCATTGGATCAAATTCGCGGGTTTTTATACAGCAACACCGTTAAAATTAATTTACGGCCTTTGTATTTGACAGTCATCTTACAGTAGTTAACCGTAGAATTACGGTAAATTTTTTACAGTGTAGTGTCTGATCGCCGGAACCCTCGGTTTTCAAAGTCGTGTCACACCACCACTCTCTAAGCCCAAGATAGGCATACTTCTTATACAAAATCTTCAAAAAACATCAGGTATGAAACCCACTCATCAGTGAGATAAGTTTTTGTAGTGTTTACCTTCCAATCACGGGATTATAAGAAGTTTGCTGTTAATATCCTCCTCGGATTAGACGAACACATGGTTCAAATGAAGTTCTTCGATACTTTGAAGCAACCTCTCCAAATAAAACTTAACAACATTGTCACTTGGAGGCAACGGAATCACTGAAAGATATTTAAGTTTACATGGGTATATCACTGTATCCGTGCAATGTATCAAACTTATTGTAGCATAGTTTATGATAGTAAATTTCAGATGAAAAAATGTCACGAGAAACACCACCCAAAAGAATGGTGAGTCGTGACGCAGCATCGCGCAATTTGTCCTCCGCTTGCTTCAACTTCTCACGCATCTGCTTCATAAACTTCGCTGCTGATCTGAATTCAGAACATCGACCGAGGCCCCCGTCATTGAATGGTTATTGATCAACTGAAAGGGGATATGTTGCAAACGAAACAGATAAACTTGATCTTTGTTTGCGATCTAGACATTTTGTTTGTTCTTGTAAGTTCATGTGCGTTGATAGATCTATGTTGTTGAATTTGTGGACGAACAGGCTGATTGAACAATCTTCGAGTTCGGAGACTCCTTTCTGCGAATACGGTCCCGAAATGTGATCTTGCATGTGCAAATACAGACTGTTCTGAACATCTCTCTAATCTTCCCTTAGCGTGCCTCAACGACTACACCTATACTGCTTACCAAACATAAATTTAACACGATCATCTCTAAACTGCTTATTACATACCGGTACATTATTTAAATTTATTTACCTGTATTTTATTAATTAATGTGTGCATTATTAATCAACAACTTCACTAATTTTATCAATGAGATTAACCCTTCCTGTTCTAATTAGAGTCCATTGTTTATTTAAACAAAAAGGATTTCGTCCTGACGTGCTTAAAATGCACCTGTGATCGCACTATTCTACACCCAATCGACGTTCCGTAGTTTTTCGGAACACCAGCGTGCAAGATGTTTCGTCAAGTGCAGTTTTTGAAACAATTTTTTTTTTTGAGGGGGGGGGGGGGGAAGCAACTTAGTTTTTCCCTCTACTGTACAATGTCTTTCGCATCTTGTTTATTCAAGGGGCGCGGGTGGGGTGGGGGGGGGGGATTCTGTGTGTTTATAGCGTGAGGATTAGTAAAATATTTAGGATTTTCCACAATTTTCACCTTTCAAATTTCATTGACGTTTCCCCTTCTGTTGGACAAATTCCAAATCACGAGGGATTTGATTTAAAACTCTCTAAGTTTGGAAACCTTATTGTAAAATCGTCCATAATTCATGGCAGGTTAGCTTAGCGCATATTTTCAACATATTATCCCGCAAATTTACACCGACAACAATAGGATGAAGATATGTATTGTTTGTTAATGCTGTGACAAATTGTGACAAATTGAATGTAAAGAATTAACACGAAACTTTTTTGTTTTTAAGACGGGTACTCTCACATGCCTAATTATGTTGTCAACACCATTATTTATTTTGGAGAAAAATCCAAGCAAACGATTTTATTTGGCAGTGAGGAATAGAGTGAAAATGCCATTACTGTTATTATTTCCAATCAAATATCCAGACCATCACTTTTTTCAGCCATCAGTATTATTATGCAGTTTAGAGTAGTGAGATTGCCTGATTTATTAAAGTTTCCAATTTGCGGACTTATTTATTATAAAAAATAGTCTAGAAAATTGGGAGTTTACCTCTGAAATAATGAGTTTTAATATGTCTGGTATGCCCCTGTTCCCTTTGAGAGTAAGGGTGCAATTATAAAGCGGAAATATACTGATGACAAACTGCTGATTGTGTTTTACAAATTGCAGGGACAATCAATTTGTAAAGACAGCAAATACATACCAGGCTGCTGACCCTTTTTTTATTTTCAGAATTCTGATTCACAACATGGCCTTGAAATTGGGCCAAATGTTCATCCACTATACATTTGGAGTGTTTTTCCTCCAAAGGCTGGTAAGTGCCATCATAGAACCATGTACCTCTCAATACATCATAGACACCTCCTACAAACAAAAACTAAGAAAGTTCAACTGAATTAACTCTTTACCAGTTTAACTAACACAAATAACACGCGATCATCTGCGACACTTGCAAAAAATATTTTGAATAACTACATTGTACAATCAGAATTAGAAGCTGTGTCAACAAAATGTGCTCCCTGAGCGATATAAACGTATATGAATTCAGGTGCCCTGCAGTTTTATTCCTGTGGGTTTTTTTTTAAAACTTGTTGAGCTTTTGAGGTTTCCGCACAGCTTGAAGGTGCAGAACTAGTCTTCAGCAGTTGGACAGAAGCAGGAACAAAAGACATAATTTTATGATAATGCAAGGTACCCTACAGTGTAATTTAATTGCATGAAAGGACGTACCAAACCAAAAAATTAAAATACGGTCTTTCACGCCATGTTTGGACTAATGAATATCCTGATTCGCAAACATACATATTTTATTTTTGGAAAGGGGCCTCAAAAACATAGCTTAAGACCCTTCTTTGGAATGAGCTCCAACATTTTTTCACTGGCAGAAACCCTGTTCCATGGTGTTGAAACCAGCACAAATACAGGTAGGTTGCAAACTAGCCTCACAAGCATTCTGATTTTTATTACAATCTTAGACGATTCTTTGGGAAGGGAGACATTAAATGGGAAAAATGAAAACGGCCTATATAAAAGCTTTAGCTTCTGTGATATTTTTTTTTCAAGTTTTGATATTCAATTTTTTTGTTTTAATACTTATTAGGCCTAAATTGACTTGTCTCCTGAAAATTTTTGAAAGAATTATGGTGGTTGTTTTTTGTTTCTCTCAAAATCAGTATTTGATATATCCCAGTTGAACAGTTTGAAATGGCAACATAGAAACAGATTACATTGACATTTGTTGCATTCTTTGTGCCATATGAATAGGTATAGGAATTTGATATCTAAATACCACTGACTCTTTTGAGTGTCTGGTCTATTTTTATTTGCAATACCAGCACCCCCTACCCACTGACAGGTCAATGTCCCATACAACACTTTTATATACGAAAGTTTATGTAAAAAATAGGGAAGCAGGTTTGCTTGAAGACAACTGATATTTTCTTACTGCATCATGGGGTAAATGAAATGATGAGAACGACACCTGTATTGGTCTAAATATTTTCTCTAGATGGATCATTTTGAAAATGTCCTATACAATACCAGAAATTAGACAGGTTCCATACCAACATACATTTTTTAAATATTAGTTGATTTTGACCTCCTATGATTTGCTGCATGAAAAACAAAAGAAATCGTATATTTTGCACTAACAATCAGTCTGATTTTGGAAATGAGATCATGTGGTTTGAATATTTAATGACTTCTATAAATGGGATTTGTGAAATCTGAATTCTTGTTAAGTAGTTATCTTTCTAAATGCGATATACCAAAAGAATGAGGTGATGCATGCCGCACTTTTCTCTGCCAGATGATTGGGTGGCAACAGTCACTGTTACTATAATCAATATTACATGTTGCCTTGTAACGTATGTATCGTATCGAGTTCAGTGACATAATTCTGACATGGTGAAATGACAATGATTATGTTCCGTACAACACCAATTTTTGTCACGTACAACCCCGAAGACCTAACCATTGAATTCCTGTGAACTAAATTAAATTAAGCTGAAAAATGTTATATTGTTGATGGATTGAGACATTTCTAGAGTGTAAGGCCTCTTTCGTTAAGTTTTCAAAATTAATTTCAGATACATAGTCGAAATTTATATTGGAGATAAAACGTTCCGAACAACACTCCTTTTACGTGTCCCGTACAAATCGGTCCCCTCGCATCACCAAGGAGAGCCATTAGTGCTCCCCAAGCTTACAAACACTAAAGGAGGCAAAATGAAGTTTTACTATTAATGAGTTCTGTCGAGTGGGCTTTGTACATTTTATTTGGTGCCGCTAACAAGGCAGTTTCTATGAGATGGCTACACCACTTCTCCCACACCTCCGGGCCCCGGCAAGACCCGGAGGTGTGGCAGGGGCAGTGTGGCTGCCTTACAAAGCACGCACCCTCAATCATTCATCAATATCTTAGCAACAGTATCACCTGAAGACCACCTGTGCTAGGCTTCGCGACTTCCATAGCACCAAAAACACCATGGTTTCTGCAATGGCCGACACCGGTTGTAAGGGTTGTTTTGCTGGAATCGAAGTTATCCATCGGCTTAGTTTACAGGAGTCTGACTTGATAACTTTCATGCTGCCAACAGAAAGGGAATTCAGATCACCGGGGCTACCATGATCCGTCTTTCTGGGACTGGTATCAGTAACCAGATAGTGGAAACCTGGCAGATGACTAATGTGGCAAACTTTTTCTCAGCTGTGAACCTTGATATAATATCACCAGCTTTCCGATGATTGGTTAGACACAAGAAACTATGTACAGATGATACTATCACAAGCGACACGTCTTCTTACGTTTGATAAGAATTTGCTTGCAAAGTTTTGGCATGCCAATCCTATGTGAAAAAGTGTGCTGATTCCAGGAAAAGCACCCTTATTGACCCCCACTTACTCCATTTTGGCCACCCTTTTGGCCAAAAGCAGTTTTGGTCAAAAGTGAGACTTTTTAGTGTTAATGTTTTGACAAGTATATCCTATGTAAAAAAAGAAGTGCTGTTGCCAGAAATCGTTGTTTTAATCACCCCACTCAAGACATTTTGGCAAATTTGGACACTTTTCGGCCAAAAATGACCATTTAGAGTCATATTTTGTTTACAAACAAAAGTTATGGAGAAGATGTGGCCTTTCCCAAAGAAGTTGTCTTACTCACCCTATTCAAGACAATTTACTATGTTAGACATTTTTTGGCCAAATAGGGAGCGCGGTGGCTCAGCGGTAGACTGTTGGACTTCTATGCTAGAGGTCCCGAATTCGATCCCAGTCCAGGACGACCCGCGTTGTGCCCTTGGGCAAGGCACTTTATCCCGGTTGCCTGCATGGGGGCACAATGGCGCCGTGTACTAAGACGTACTGCACGTCGATGGTGCACATGTCTTCAAGCGCTGTAATCTTCTCGTGCTATCACTCGAATACCAAACGTCCATCCAAGCATTGGATTCGACATGTCTGGCATGATAAAGCAGGATGATCATGATATCAGCATCTGTTGTACAGACGACAACATTCTGTCCATGAACTGCTTTAGACAGCACGCTGAGACGGTACGCCACCCTCGTATCAGCTTCCACGTGGGAGCATACAGAATCAAGCACCTCTTTGTGTTCTACGGTTGCTGTCGGTGTTGCTGTATATTGCATACACTGTTCCACGTGTGAGTGCCACAACAACTTTCTTCTGTTGTAGCGGCCCATACACTATCAATATTATTGATAATAATATTGAGTAAATAATATTGACAATATATTTTTTGCCACAAACTACTCAATAGTTTCTTCAATATTTTCGGTCTTTTCTTCGTCTGCCACCGCGCTGTAAACATGGATCAAGTTGTGGGTTTAGGCGTGGTACTGGCCCTGAGTAACGAAAAACAAAATAAAAAGAAATGGTGGACTAAACGATGGTTTTTAGAAAGACACACATTTGGTCATGGTGCCCTTATGGAGGAACTCCGGATTAAACAACCTGATGATTTCAGAAACTTTCTTCGAATGGATGAAGATTCATGGAAAGAGCTGCTACGGTTGGTTACACCTTTAATAGAGAAAAAAGACACAAAGATGCGCGATGGAATACCACCGATGGAACGATTATCAGCCAAATTGCGTTTTTTGGCTACTGGAAATACATTTGAAAACCTGAAATTCCTTACCGCTATATCACCACAGAGTTTGGGCCAAAGTGACATTGAAACGTGTGGAGCTATC
Source organism: Pictodentalium vernedei (assembly GCA_031216915.1). Classification (NCBI taxonomy): domain Eukaryota; kingdom Metazoa; phylum Mollusca; class Scaphopoda; order Dentaliida; family Dentaliidae; genus Pictodentalium; species Pictodentalium vernedei. The sequence continues at coordinate 259,578,019 of CM062292.1, read as the reverse complement.
ATCGTCTGCTTGGATAAGTATATTAAGGTAAATGCTATGGCATACGAATAGGGCAAAAACATAAAATGCGCTTAATACATAATCAATTTATGTCAAATGCATATTTTTATGTCAATTACATATCTTTTTATGTCAAATACATTTGTGGGTTAACCCTAACATTTATGTATTTGACATAAACGAGATATGTATTTGACATAAAATGAAATATGTATTTTTAGCGCATTTTATGTTTTGACCCTATTGGTACGCCATAAAATGTCTTTCATTTTACATCTCACACACGCAAGCACACCCCCACAGCCAAGATTGCAAACAAAACTATTTTCAATGGTCGTTTTATGTCTATGTAGAAACACCAAGTAAAATCTATACATCTGGAGCAGTAACACAAACTAATTCAAATGAACATAAGAAATCATAGTAACAGGTTTACTGTAGTAACTAGAAACACATTTTTTTACGAGCACTGTAATCGCTAGTGACTTTTTGTCTTTTCGAATGAATATGCTAGTCAGTATCCACGGTATATTTGGATAGTTCCTGGCTTTATCTATGGTGAAAAAGTGGAAAAATAGTTCGCCGGAGAATGCTCCTGAACATGGCCTGCATTGTCGTATATTAATTGTTCATTCTGCTCATCTTGGTACGAAGAATAGCTAACAGTTGAACATGGTGTAGCTGACCTGCTGGTGTTGTATATTAATTGTCCATTCTGCTCATCTTGGTACGAAGAATAGCTAACAGTTGAACATGGTGTAGCTGACCGGCTGGTGTCGTATATTAATTGTCCATTCTGCTCATCTTGGTACGAAGAATAGCTAACAGTTGAACATGGTGTAGCTGACCGGCTGGTGTCGTATATTAATTGTCCATTCTGCTCATCTTGGTACGAAGAATAGCTAACAGTTGAACATGGTGTAGCTGCCCGGCTGGATGCAGAAGGTAATGGCTGTGCATATGGTCTGTGCACAAATGAGTGCTGTGCAACTGCATTTATCTGAACAGAATTCCTATGAAGTGTGCCTAGTCTACCATCGAACAGAATGTCATTGATGGCTTTCTTTGCAAATAATTTCTGGTCTTCTTTCATTGCTTCAGCTCATGACCCCACGCCTTAACCGTACTCATGATATCATCATCTGTGTCATCACTTTTCAGTCGTTTGCATACCAATGACATCACCTCATTACGCCTCTCGTTGAAACTTATCTTCTTCTTTGTCTTGTTACCTCGAATGACTTGATTGCTGGGAATGGAGCCAGTGTCCGGTTCTGGGGCATCTGTTGAATCGTC